>OMKP01081669.1:4917-15645 GCA_900302375.1 Bathygadus melanobranchus | reverse complement strand
AGCCATTCCTTTCCCAACATGGGACAAAATAGCCTAATCCCCATCATTTAGACCCCCACCTCCCCAGAGGCATCGACTCTCCAGTCCAGTTTTTTCTAGATCAGTGATTCTGTAACCCACAGGTCAGAAGCCATGGAAGCAGGATGTTTGTTTTAAAAGGAGCCCACTCCAGAGTTCCCTGAAAAGGACCACATTGGGTCATAGGCCAAGCGCCTCAACAATGTTTATCGAATGTCACCACAAAAACAACACAAATGTACTGTAAAATTATAAGAGATATATAATTAATTGGAGACTCATTCAAACATATGCTCTATGTCTTGAGACGAAAGGATTAGCGTTGGAGGACTGCATCTGAGTGGAGGAACGCAGAGCGAACAAAAGAAAAACAATTGTGTCAAACGATGTTCGTGACAGGGTGGGGGGGGCAGAAGGAGGGGGTTGTAGTGCTGAGGCAGGGGATGTATTGTTCTCTGGTTTACTGAACTCCACTCCAGCCTCCAGCCTGTGCAGAACGCTGCTGCTAGACTCCTAACTAAAACTAGAGAATTTGACCACATTACTCTTATTTTCTCCTCCCTCCACTGGCTTTTTAAAGTTTTTTAAGGTGCTAAATGGTAAATAGATTGCATTTATATTTTATCCAAAGTGCTTTACATTGCCTCACATTCACCCATTCATACACCGACGGTGGTGTCAACTATGATTGGCAACAACCAGCTTGTCGGGAGCAGTTAGGGTTAGCTGTATTGCCTAGACACCTAGACACTTAGACACTTAGTTAGGGGGAGCTGAGGATCGAACCAGCAACCTTCCAGTTGCCAGACAACCGCACAATCTCCTGAGCTACTGCCGCCCTGGAAATGGTGCTACTTAACCTATGAAATCCTACACGGAGCAGCACCTTCCTATTTGAAGAACCTTATTGTTCCCTATTGTCCTTCTTGGCTCCTCCAGTCTTCAGGAGATGACCTATCAATTCCAAAATTGAAAGAGAAATCAACAGGAACAGAGCATTCTCTTATTGAGCACCCTATTTGTGGAAAGGTATGCCACCTGTAATCAGGTGACTGCTGAAAAATCCAAACTTAACACCTACCTATAAACTCTCATTTGGCTTCTAGGACTGTCCCTCAGCTCTCATTACAGAATCTGGTGCCGAAAGGTACTACGTTAGAGGTTTCCTACCTGTTCTTTGCCCACCCTGCTCCATCTAACCATAATGCTGTATCTGTTTTTAGTGTGTTACTGTGATTATGACTGTATGCCTGGTCACCTGACCTGACTGCTACCAGCTTGCTCACCAGCCAGCACCTCATTACCATAGACAATATTAATTTAATTTGTTGTATTTTACTTAAAATGTCAATCTCTCAAGCAAGTTTCAGCTATTAAGCCTACTAATTTCAAGCAATTGCACTTGGACCAAAATAAGTAATATTATTAAGATGTATGTGTTATATAATATTTATTTAAATGTAGTTACTACTTATTCCCAGTGGTGTACATTAATCTCACATAGACTAACCACAATATCCCTTTCCAGACTTTTGGACTACCTTCTGGTATACTAAATGTTTATGTATAAACATGTACAGCACTAGCTCAGGAGGTAGAGATGGTTGCTGGCTCGATCCCCGGCTCCGCCTAGCTAATTCTCAAGGTGTCCCTGAGCATGTTATATGTACATGTTTATACATATATTTATATGGTTATATATCAAAGTTATACATCAAAATATCAAACATATTTGAAACACAAACATACATTAAAAACGTACTGTTCCATTAGCACAATGACATCATATGCCATCACCATCATCATTGACCTTATAACCTTATGACCGGCACGGTAGCAAGAAGGTTGTGGGTTCAAGTCCCGCATGGTGCAACATGTCGGAGCTGTTTCCCGGGCCTTTCTGTGTGGACTTTGAATGTTCTCCCCGTGCTCACCTGGGTTCCCCCCATAGAACCCCACAAGAAAAACATGCAGAAGAACAGATTGCTCTTCAGTCCTGTCCCTGACCAAAAAACAGGACTGAGCACTTGGACTTGGTCCCCGGGCGCTGTATCGGCTGCCCACTGCTCCTGGCTTTCCCTGGGGGAGGATGTCTAGGATGGGTTAAAGGCAGAGGATCAATTCCGCCAACGACCGCTGAAAAAAATGCATGTGTGTTGATGCGTCGCCGCTCACCGCGTGTATTTGATTTGAAGTGTGTACTCTGTGTGGCAATAAAGGACTAATGTCCTGTGATTTAATTAATAACAGGTCATTGATGTCTGTTTCATTATGTCACGTCATCTTTCACCACTTTGCCTTGAGAAAGGTGTGACGGGTACAAATACCAGTAGCATATACGCCGCTAGACACACAGGACTCATACCGGTGAGTGCGTCTTTAGTTCACCGCTCCACATTGCTATTTGAGCTAAGGCTCAAATGGTCTTTTTGGTTTATGATATTATTTTACATGTGTCAAACACAACCAAAACGATAGACATTCACGCTATTTCAGAGCATGAATATCTGTTGAATATTCTATATCTTTCCAACTTTAAAAAAAACAACGCTCAAACTGCATGAACTGCTGCTATGAGATGTGTGATTTTGTTGACAATACCACAGTGCTATGCTGCTACATTTCACCTTCAGTTTATATATCGGGACATTCCAGGCGGGTGGTCATTATTGTATAACTTGACCGGGCCACCTACCAAACCTATTTTATACAGACTCGACAACTATGCTTGACTGCGCAATGGCAAATGTATGACTGCTCAAAGTGAAAGCTTTTGACAAAAGTAAAAAGAAAATCAATAAGTGGCAGTTAATGTTGATATTGTGGCGGCACGCCACAAATAAATCAATGTATGGGAATCAAAGCATACGATGAGACTCTGCTTCCGATTTTGTATACCACCAAAGAGACAAATATGGCATTCATTACATTTACATTTACATTTAGGGCATTTGGCAGACGCTTTTATCTTAAACGACTTACAATAAGTACATTTGTCGAAAGAGGGAAACAACAATATATCGCTGATGGTACAGTACAATTTGAATAGAACAAGTTTCAAGCACTCCTGTTTGTTAGGTCAATATAACAAGCTTGCAAGCTTATAATTGCTAGGATGACCCCGTACTGTAAAACAGCAAGGTAGCCAGGATACGATGCTACGCAATGCTAAGTACTATTTCAAGTGCCGGGACATACTAAGATGCTACACAGGATGCTACAAAGTGCCAGGACATACAGACATAGAAGTGCTAGGGATCCAGGAGGGAATGGGATTCGAGCAGTGTTCGAGCAGGTGGGAGAGGGTTGGAGAGGAGAGGTGGGTAAGAGGAGAAGCTATTCAGAGTCCAGGTGAACTACAAGAGCCTTGCTGAAGTGTCTACGAGATTAGACGAAAAAAATTATACTGGTGTGGACTGCATATTAAACTGCAGTATAATCATGAAGTCTTCTGCATCTGAAGCACAACTCATCTGATGATAAGGATTTCAATAAGGATATGAATAACATGTGCCTCTTTCGTTGCTATCAGACGATGTCCCCAAATGATAGAAGCTGCTTTGGTGAAACTAAATCACTTAAAAAGCTGGCTAATAAATCCATGTGCTGTGTGCTTGTAACAGATTATCTTTTTAAACAGGAGTCCCCAAACACAGAAATGTTGCGTTTGAGTTAAAATATTTGGTTTTATTGCAATAGGTGTATAGATTAAGCACCACCAAGCCGTTTTAAAAGTTAGATGCTTATAAAGCTGATTGAAAAGCTGAAACATAGACAGATATGGTTGAAGACTATGCTTCAACCACATCTGTAGAGCAATTACTTTGAAGCAAAGGTATGGAAAAGAAAATTATGTGAGACTACGCTAATTTATAGCTTCCAATAAACACGTCTGTCCAATCAATTGCCATCTTATGATAATGGACTAAATAGACCACAAATAATCTACCTTGTTGTGATAGGAGGCTTTCCGACTGTTAGTGATCCTTTGATCAGCCCTTGAAAGTCATCCAGTTTCCAGATATCTGTCAAACCCAAAAGCCCTTCAAGTTTGACAGTTGGTCCTTTGAAGTAAAAAACCTGGCCTCTGCTACTTGATATGGGAACTGCTAAATTATCCACACTCACTTTTTATTTATTCAGTACATGCACTTTCATCCACCACAAAAAAGGCAACCAAGGTGAGAATGAGATGTTCAAAAGGATGTCAGACTTTGCTTGAAATCTGATATAGATAAATTATCAAGCTTTGGTTTGAAGTTCAAAATAACAGAATGGTATTGTTTGTGTTCTTTCTTTAAACTTGCACTGGTGATCCAAGAGAATCATTCATAAGACCTATGCAGGGGATACATGATAAACCCAGGGTCTCATTGTAACCCTTCGAACAATGGGTTGTAGTGAACAACAAAGGGCAAAGCAAAGAAAGAAAAATACACAAACCATGCTTCATGCTTGTTTCATGTCTAGTCCATGTCTAAGCAATGAGGCCTGTCATGATAATGACTATCAACTTATCATACCATATATGGACATGACCGTGATCGTTTTTGCTGACCTTAATAATGCCCATTGTGTTTACATGTGTGTTTGCTTACATAAAAATGAATGTCTTCAACATTTGCAGGAATGTCCACATTGCTCCTGTCCAGCCTCTGGACAACAATGCATGACAGTGCAACGGCAACTACTTAAACAGTAAAAAAATGAAAATAAAATCAATATGTGGCGGTCAATGTTGATATTGTGGCAGGCTGCCACAAATAAAATGGTAACACTGAGTATGAATTGCCAAAGAAACATCTCCCAAACTGCCATTCCACCTATGCCGAAAGATGACATTCTGAAGGAAATAAAAGTCTCCTTTTACTCTGCCACTACAGATATGTGGTCAAGCTCCTGCTGACTGGAGTCTGCAGTCAGTGTTAAGAGACCAGATACATTCCCCAGATGTTCTATTTATTTAGCTTTTTTTTTTTGACATTCCAATTCCAATGTCTGAATATTCTTGAAGGGAAATCTTTCCACATTGTATGTGGATGTTCAGTAAATGTAGTCAATTGAAGCGTGCTATGTTGACCAAGAAGGCAGAGGTCGCCTGCGGCAAAATCTGTTGTTCTTCCGGGTCACCAACTACATAATTTATGTCACTGGTGACCAGGAAGAACTACAGGCTATGTCATCTTGGATTTCCCCAAGGTAGCCAGAGGGCATGATCTAGATCCAGCACTAACCCTAGTGTATTATAAGAGCCACTTGAAATGCTTAATGTGATGTGTTTATAATATATATTAATAATTAGGCTGAAAAGTGTGACATTTCACCAAGAAGGTGAAGGACATCACCTCCTCTTTTACCCCTGCTGCTATCCTACCTCCCTCAACACCCACCTTTGCTAGCCTTACCCATTTTACTCCTCTCTCCACTGATGATGTCCACAGACTAGTTACGTCCAACCACACCACCACCTGCCCCCTTGACCCGATCCCCTCCCCCCTTCTCCAAAGCATCTCGAGCGACATTCTACCGTTCACCACCATGATCAACTCCTCCCTCAATTCAGGCCTGGTTCCGACCCCTTTGGCTATAATCAAGCCCCTCCTTAAGAAACCCGCCCATGACACTGCTGACATCCAGAACTAAAGACCAGTATCTCTTCTTTCATTCCTTTCAAAAACAGTGTTGCAAAGAAAAAAGAGATTGCCTATTCGACAGTTCACAAGCCAATTTTAGATTGGAGACTCTTAGTCTTTGCAAATAATGCGTATGGACATGCGCATGGCAAGTCATTTGTGTGAAATGTAAAACTTGGTTTCATAAATACTGCTTATTTCTCATGATTTTGATTTCATATACAAATTTGACAGGGTGGTTAATAACACATTTCTCTGTGGTGTGAAAAACTGGGAAGGGGGGTGGGACGAAGGGTAAGGAGGGGGAGCCGAAGATCCCCAGTGTTTTTCCCTGCTCAAAGACCTTTAATGAGATCAAAGGATATCTTGTTGCAAATGTATGCATACAAAAAACCCTCCTCATAAGCTCACCACATCCCACCAAATACTTTGCTCGTGAAAGAGGTCCTCTTTTGCTGCTTAGTGTTTTCCATCTCATTACATCAAGCACTACTTCCAGAGGAGGCGGCATTGGTGGGGGCGGCTTATGTGGCTCAGCTCCATCGATCTGTCTTAGCAATGGTTAGATACCGGCAATGATATGGGCCAAAGGGGAAGATCAGCAAGGCATTCGCTTGGAGACAAACGCACAGAGACTCAGAGAGAGGGAGAGTTTTTGGCTTAGCTTCCTGATGAATGAAGGGAAATCTCATTTCACGTCACACTGCCATGCCCACAAATCTGGATCCGGATGAGCAGGGGAGCAGGAAGCGGGGACACGAGATTGAGTCTTGCTGGATCTGGGGAGAGAAGGCATGGTGGTGGGGAGGTTGCCATAGAGGCCTGCGACACATGTTTCTCTTAGCCGCTTACTTGGTTGCTAATGGCTTATTGATTGGTCGCAGTGAGGTGAGTCACATTTTCACACAGAAGCGTCTCCGTCCATGATGGTGGAGGAGGGAAGGGGTATGACACCTGTTCACTCAAGCATGGGCGGAGTTGTTCTTTCCACTCAATCCTAAACTATGGATCAATAAGATTTCCCAAGTATCAGTTAATATTAGTGTTTCTTGTACAACTCTCTCCCAATGTGATGTGTTCCCTGTTCCCTACATACACCAGACGCTATCACACGGTCACATAAACACAATGTCGGCCACTAAAATTAGGCTTTTAAAAATGCTTGTTTCTTGAGACACTGACCAGGTGCCCATCCCAGAATGGATGATAAAAGGATCCTGTATGCTGGTAAGTCCCAGCACTTGAAATAAAACTTAGCCTGTGTAGCATCTTATCCTGGCTACCTGCTGTTGTACAGTAAGGGGTCAACCTAGCAATTGTAAACTTGTAAACTTGTAAAATTGACCTGGCAATCAGGAATGCTTGTAACTTGTTCTGTTCTAATTGTACTGTACCTTCAGCGATATATTGTTGTCTCCCTCTTTCGACAAATGTGTTACTTTTTGTAAGTCGCTTTGGATAAAAACGTCTGCCAAATGCTCTAAATTTAAATAAAAGCACAGAGAAATTGGGGGACATTTCTCTTTAACATTTCTCTTGGTTTTACCTCCTAACGAGGCCATCTTCTCTTAGCTAAAATAATATGCCCCAGATATGTGGCATTAAAGCAAGTTTCTCAAATGTGAAATAAAGGCCAGCTTGTAACCAACACCACATGATATGGTTGACAGGTGAAGTGTACAAAGACAATGAAAACCCAATACTTGGGATAGTAAGCATGTAGATGAAATAATAAAATCAAAATAAATAAGTGGCTAGACTCTAACAGCCCCAAGATGCATTTTACTTTAAACTTCAGTTTTAGCCTGGCGCAAACTACGAGATTTTATTTTGAGTTAAGTTAATCAGTATGAAATCAAGCCTCACTGTTCTCTTTGACCAGTTAAGTTTTCGAAAGGACAATGACAGAGCACTAAACTCATGAATCCTGCACTGGATATGTACAGATAAACTTTGTACCTCGTCATATTTATACGTGCCATTTATTTTTTCCATTTTCTGCATAGCTTCCCTCCTTACTCCCCACCTCTCCTCCCTAACACACTCCCACTTACCAAACCAGGGCGTGAATCCCATCCCCTCTTGGATCCCTAGCACTTACTTATGGTCGTACGTCGTGGCACTTAAAAATAGTACTTTCTATTCTTCCTGCATTCTATCCTGGCTATCTTGCTGTTTTACCAGCAAGGGGTCAACCTAGCAACCATGAGTGCTTTAAACTTGTTCTATTCAAATCTTACTGTACTGTCAGCAATATATACTGTTGTTTCACTCTTTCGACAAATGTACTTATTATATTACTTGACAAAAGCGTCTGCCAAATTCCCTAAATGTAATTGTAAATATATAGCATGAAAATGACCTTAAAATAAAGTAGCAGTAAAAACTACTAGCTGTTCTAAACAGTGAGGAGAGTTGATCACATTCCAGCAGTGGCACTGAGCAGCAGCAGTGTAGTGTCACAGTTTAAGTCATATAGGCATAGGGGACACACATAATCTTTAATATCAGAGGTGGATGACGTTTACAGGCTGATATCCAATAATATGCCGATATATCAGACTAACCCTAGAGCCTAGTATGGACCATGTATGGAATGTTTAGCCTCCCAAACAACAATGAGAAAGGACTGACAGCAGCAGATTCACATTCCCCAGTCATGTGCATGAGAGACTGCTATATGCTCTTTGTGGAAATTCACTGGGTCAGTATTCCACACATTTATGTGACACAAATTGTCTACTGTACATGCAATTAGTGCCCCATACACACTTTTTCACTCTTAATGAGTTACCAGTTACAATGCCATTCCTAAAGGCCTCAATTTGCACAGTGACTTGAGCCAGAAACCAGTCTAGAGAGTGCAATATGAGCCAATTTACTGGGGTGGGGGTTATTAGAGGGTGCAACAGTCTGTGTGTGTGTGTGCTGCATTCTGTTCTTGCCAGGGGCAGGGGGTGGATGGTAGCCAACCATTACAGCATCTCCTGTGTGTGTGTGTCCAACCCCCTGCTCCTTCTGTACTCCATCATTTCCATCACTGTTTAATATGCAGCAGTCTGGTGTGGGATGATTCCTATTTACAACTGTCACCACAATCAGGAACTGCACATCAAGTATGCATCTGCATAACATTGTGCATGGGCAAGATGTAATGGACACAATGCTCAATGCTCTATATAATTTTGTTGGATGATGATGGAACTTTTTTCATTTATGTCCAAGTTTTAAATAATAAACATTGTAATTAGCATGTTGTTTTTACTTTCATTTTGTCAAAAAGCTGAAATATTTGAAAAGCAGTTTGCCTCAACCAGGTATCTCAGCCTCAGGGCGGCACTAGCTCAGGAGGTAGAGACGGTTGTCCGTCAACTGGAAGGTTGCTGGTTCAATCCCCGGCTCCCCCTAGCTAATTGTCAAGGTGTCCCTGAGCAAGACACCTAACCCCAACTGCTCCCGACGAGCTGGTTGTTGCCTTGCATGGTTGACACCGCCGCCGGTGTATGAATGGGTGAATGTGAGGCAATGCTATATAAATAATCCTCAACCAGGTACATCAGGCTATCAGTCACTCCAGACAGAGTCTGAACAGAGAGAGTTAGAGAGAGAGTAATAAACTATATACTTGTAATAGGATGATCAGGATGTGAAATGTAAATTATTTCAGAGGTGAAGTGATCCAAAAGTTCAAATCCAAAAGCAGTGTTATCCCATTAACTGGCAGTGGGGTTTGTTAGTGTAGTGTTAGTATATAAGTCTGTATATATTACAGTCTACAAGTCTATGTATGTGTAGGCTACTAGGCTCCTGAGGACAGGAGACGATGGTATCCCATAACTCTTTTGACACAAATACACCCTGAATTCGTCAGATGATCTTGAACAAAACTGTCCTGGATTAAATTACAAGGCTGAAGAAAAGAAAAGATGAAATGGTTGCAGCTCATTAATTTTGTTAGCACAATAAATCCCCAAAAGAACATTGAGGAATTATTGTGCTAAGAGTTTCCATGGTTATATATTGGCTCTTCTCTAAGGTCTCTTCATCTGCGGCAGAAAAAAAGAACAGATGAGGCCGAATTGAGTGAAGAGTGCGAAATCTTTCCTGAAGCTGCCTTGACATTGACGTGGAGGCTCAACAGGGTTCATTCTTTGATTGTGCATGTGGGCACCTGTGTGCATATTTTTACACAAAATGAGTGTGCATACATGCACTGGGTATGGATGCCTGTGCACAGATTAAAGTTTGTGTCTGTGCGCGCGTGTGCCTGCAGTCACAACAAACCCTTCTCGGTGACATGGCATGGAGACACCTCGCCAAGTGCTGTGGGCAAGAGCAACACCCGCTCTCTCTCCACACAAGCTGCTCGCCTGGCCAATCCCTCATTAACACTTGTGAAGGCCATATTAAAGCCCAAACTACCGGGGACAGTACATGAATTATCAAATAGAAGCAAAGAAAACAGGAGGGTGCTGGCATGTGCAAGAGCCATCTGTACACAGATAATTTGACTGGAGCTCATTACAGTATTTCACCACTCCATCCTAGTCTGTCCTTCTCTCTTATCTGCCTCTGCCAATCTATCATTAGCGCAATCAGTTATACCATCTATATATTCAGATACCGGAGGCTGATGGTACACCGGGATGGGGAGGACAGGTAAGTAATATACACGTCTGAGCCTCGTATGGTAATGAACAAAGACAACTCTATCTGTCTGTGCTTTATGGGCTGCTGAGGGAACAAGCACTGTTTACGAGTGTCTCGCCAAAAGAGAGGTGGGGAAGAAGAGAAGAGCGGAGATGATTGGATATAATCAGCAGAAACATGAGATCTGAGCTAGGTGTACCCCAGCAGAACCCAATTTGTATATGGTATCAAGATCAGAGGGCGATAACTAATCTTTTTACTGTACACATCGATCTTCCAATACCATCTCTCCTTTGCCAAGCTCCAGAGCCAGATACAGAGCAGTGCAGAAAAAGGACTAAATAAAAGGCATATGACAATGCTCTGATTTCTTCCCAACCTGATTGTATTTGGTGAGAACACAGCAGAATTCAACATGGGCTTGATC
>OMKP01081666.1:0-10750 GCA_900302375.1 Bathygadus melanobranchus | reverse complement strand
TTAGTTATAACGGACTCTCTGCTGTGGTCCGTGTAGCAGCTTCAGTTGGTTATAACGGACCCACTGCTGTGGTCCGTGTAGCAGCTTCAGTTGGTTATAACGGACCCACTGCTGTGGTCCGTGTAGCAGCTTCAGTTGGTTATAACGGACCCACTGCTGTGGTCCGTGTAGCAGCTTCAGTTGGTTATAACGGACCCACTGCTGTGGTCCGTGTAGCAGCTTCAGTTGGTTATAACGGACTCTCTGCTGTGGTCCGTGTAGCAGCTTCAGTTGGTTATAACGGACTCTCTGCTGTGGTCCGTGTAGCAGCTTCAGTTGGTTATAACGGACGCTCTCTGCTGCAGGCATTCTGCGGTGTTGTGCAGCGTACATGTCCCATGTATTTCGGCCTGTTAGACTGTGTGTGCGTGTATACAAATCATTCTGCATGCGTGTGTTATGTGCGTTTGCATGATACATACCTTTCTGACAGTGTAAAGGAACAGCAGGCCAATCACTATTACGGTGACCAACAGCACCAGAATGCCTATTTGAAGCCCAGCAGATGCACCACTCTGGGAACCGGTGAATGAACCTAGACCAAGAACAACATGCATTATTAAATGAATTAATCGTGGAAATACAAGACACTAGACACTGGAAGAAATAAGTGGACACTGACATGTAGAAGTGATCTAGGAGAAGGACACATCCCTTCTCGTTTTTTTTACCTTTTCATATTTTATGTTATGGTGTTATGGTTATGGCAAAAAATCTATATACAGTATAATATATATATGAACAAACTTATCTGTAAACACATATGTTGCTGATAGAGTGTGAGTGAGTCCCTACCTATTGAACCCAACTGCGGAGGTCTTAAGCATTGATTATCACTGCACCAGTACCCAAATGAGTTGGTGAGGCAGAACTGAGCAAAGTGATCCATAGGCAGTCCAGTGGTATTCAGCGATCTGTTGATCCTCGTTTCACAAAACAGACCCGAGTCCTCCACCTCCTCGTGTTGGACATAGATCCAAGAGGGTCCCTGAGGGTCCTTGTTACAGCTGCACACACACACACACACACACACACACACAAACCATGCATCATGATTAATGATCAATTAGAATAATAATTGATACAATTTCATGCAATAGATATTAATCCTATCTATTGTATCAAATGTGCAGGATAGTGTAGTGGACTAGGATGTTCATCTCCCAGCCAAAATGTACTGGGTTCAATCCCACATGCCTACACACTACTGTGTAGGCATGTATCTAGTCACTGTAAGTAACTTGGGCTAAAAATAATCAGTTAAATAAGGAAATGGTCAACATTAGACAGTCAACGTACGTGTCTTTCACCGGGCATAACTTCCAAGAGATATTTGTAGGCACAGGACTCACAGTCTCACACCACACAGTGGTGTCCAGCAACCTGCAGTTCATCTGTGGTTTATCTGAGTTTGGATCAGGGAACAGTGATTGTTAGAGCTGCATGAATTGATAAAATGGGGGTTGTTGTTAAATGACTAACATTACGGTAAAGAGGTTACGGATACCTCAAAAGCACAACACATTACATTCTCTCAGGCTGCTTACAGTTGTAGCTCTAGCATTTGATTCACAACAACGTGTCACTGAGTTAGCAATGCGTATCCAAACTGCTATAGAAACTAACTACACACGGTCTCTCTCTGTTTTTTTATACCTGCCACACACAATGCCATTGTCTTCGTTACTCTCTGAGTTCCCGCCTCCAGGTGTATCTTATATTCCCCTGATCTCTTCGGGCCGCACAGCGTCACAGTCCTGGGGGTAAATGACGTTAACTTCGCTGATTTTCAACCTTATCGCTGTCTATCCGCATTAGGGATATAGTGTTAAAGGTGTCTCTGCTCTCTGTGTCTCTGGGGCGCAGCTCAGCGTGGATGCAAACTCTTACCCCAACTTTTTGGTGTAAGAGTTGTAAGATGGCGGGTAAGATGGCTTTAATGTACTAGCTACCTGCTCCTCCAGGAGAGCCTTCCACAGTTCACCCGGTTTCCGTCCGGGTCTTCCCAGGCACAGTAGTCAGGCAAAGGGTGGGAGGAGACATTGGCTTGCATGCAGAAGTTGCTCGCCTCCTCGGCCGATATGGTTTTGTTTGTTTGATCCAGACTGACAGAGACAAAGCCTTCGGCTAAAGGAAGGGAAAATCTGTTAACTCAAGGTGTTCAATGTCCTAGTGTCAAGTCAATATTATTTGTATAGCCTTTAATCACAGTCACAGTCTCAAAGGGCTTTACAGGCCATATGTTTATGAGACCCCTAGCCCCTCAGAACCTGCATGCATTTTGTGTACCAACTACAAAATTGCCTCCCACAGACGTGGCAGGCGGTAAGTGTTGCAGGAGCCATTAGGTTTTACAAACCGAGGACTCGAACAGAGATGGACTTTTTTTTTTCGCCAGCACATGTGTATGTGCCGGTCTGGTTCGCTTTAACTGACTTCATGTAAAGGTAGGACATCTGAATTCCGTCATGAATGTCATCCTTCAAGCAGATCTGAGGAAAAAAAAGAAAAAGATTTAATCAAAGCAAAAAAAAGGAGAAAACCAAGTGAGGATGCAGTGAATGCTTTTACTATTTACTAATTTAAGAGATGTATCTGAATTCTTGGAGTGAATTCAGAATTCAGCAGCGGGAGCAGGTTTAGGGATCTCCCTCGAGGTCTACAAGAAGGTTATGAACATTAGTGGGATCGAACCCAGTACCATGGAGGCTGGGAGTCGAACACCCCTGGACACTACTACGCTATCCTGCCCCATGCACACACAGTGCGAACCCCTCTTTCTCAACTCTGTCTCTAACATACGCCTTGAGAGTCGCATGGCGTCTTCCCGTCTCGTTCCATGGGTCTACTGTCTTTCCTCCACTCCAGCGTTGGTCTCAGATTGTACTGGCTGCAGCGGAGCAGCAGGGACTGGCCTGGGCTTAGGACCACCTCCGGAGCCTCCTGGCTCTCCGCGCTCCCCCTGCTCTTGTTGCTCACGTCTTAGAAATACACATAGAAAGTTAGAGTATAGTTAGGTCTATGGATGTACCCATGTCTTCTAGGCCTACATCTGAATATCATTCAACACCATGGTATAGAATGTCTTGTTCTTCCTCTTGCTTGTTTATTTTATTTAGCTTTGGACAAATGTGTCCGCTAAATGCCCTGAATGTAAATATAAATGTAAATGTGGTGTTGGTTGGTCTTTCATTTTGGGCACTTTCAAGTTCCTGTATTTTGGAGAACAAACAAAAACCATTAAAATGACTTAGTGCATTAGTGCATTAGCGTTACCATAGTCGTATAGCTGAGAACATTCCTCCCCTATGGCATTAGTAGCACAGCACATTAACTTCTTATTAACATGCTCTGAACTTTTGATTGGATTCTCAGAGGAAGCTTTTCTGTTGAAGAGAAGAACACACATCGTCATTCAGAAAACCTTTTAAAAACGTTTTTTGAATGAATTTCTGAAATGTTTTTTGCGTTTTTGCACGCACACCTAACGTTATAGAGTTTTCATATACACTTTCAAATAGGCAAAGGTTAATAAATGAGTCTCACCCGGAGGTTTCAAGGCTGTTATACCACATGACGGTGGCTGGGAGATAACTATCTGAGACACAGCGGATCACAGGGGAGCTATCTTCATCTTTTGGAATGAAATCAAGCGTAGGTGGCGAGGGACGTTCTACGCAGAACACCAAAGTACAAAACATTTCGATACAATTTAATTTACTTGAAGATTTAATCTAACTTCAAATTAAAAGTACTCAGTTAGCTAGACTTTCTGCTGTTTTTAAACCTCTTTTTAAACCTCTACAGTAACCGATCAGCATTTAAACTTTTTCCTACTTGTCAGCACAATTTACAATAACGAGTCATGTAGGAGACACTATTAACCAAAGCATACCATGCTTTGGATAGAAGTGTAAATACACGTACAGAGTAGGTCAACGTTAAGTATCTTTCTCAAGGAGGTCTTACAGTTATAGGCTGGGGAGGTGGGGATCAATCCAGAACCTTTCAGCCCTGAATCAAACACACCTGTTATGCAGAAACAGCTATGATAGACCGGTAGACAAGAGACACACTACCAGTACTCACTCAGGACGCGCAGAGAGAGAGTCAGCGACATCTGGGATCCGTTGCTTGACGTACAGTTTAATGTGTAGATCCCAGACGCTGTGGCTGCCAGTGGGGGTAGGACCATGGAAGGGCTCCCATCCCTGGTTAGGTTAAAAAAAACAGTATTTTACTATTTTACTATTTAAATCCTTTAGCATCCAAAAAGCAACTTCCACTGTATTCAGATAAAAGACAACCATAGAATTTTAGACACCTTGCACATGGATGCCTACAGGTGGGACGCGGACATAGGGGATCTGGGAATCGAACACCCTAGCCACTATACACTATCCTGCTGCTACATATATGTAGTAGTCAACATGCACAAACAAACAAACCAGCAAACACATGAAAACAAACACACACACGCACACGCACACACACACACACACACACACACACACACACACTCACAGAGTCAGTACTGTGTCCAATCCTCGGTGTAGTGAGCAGGCTGAGTCTGCTGGTAGGCCTTCTAAGACGAGCCTGATGCCGACACACCCTTCTATGGCCACGGGACCTGAGGCATTTCGATCCAGGGGGACAGAGACCTAAACATGCAGAATAGGTGATTACAATAAGTGGGGACCCGGCACAGCGAAGTCAATGAAGACTTCCATGCAGCATTTGAAAATGCATGACAGTATACAACAAAGTGTCTTTTTTTCCTTTACTGGTATCCAGGGTTTGATCGATAACATTGGATAAATGATGACAGGTTGCTTGGCCGAATTGTATTGTAATGCACACAAAAACAGATAACCTGATGCGCTAGATGGTTTGTTACACAGAACCTTCTGGGAAGTCGTCCTCTGAAACTGTTTGGAAAAGGGCTGGCACTTTCAAAAGATACTTGGCTGGTATCAAGTCTAACTTTAACTCTATCACGACGCCTGTAGCTGCCAGTAATTCTTCATAGGACGCTGATTGATCAGAACCACTGAGGTTCGGCCACAAGCGGGTAACTTGAAGCCTGGCAAGATGGACTCTCGCGTGAATGTGATCTCATGAATCCAGCTGCCTTGCAAGGTAAAAAAACAGTAGGGATCATGATTAAGTTCTACAATGAGCTTGGTGATTTGGGAAAGGAACTGAGCTTCAGCAGCAACCACTGCAAGCGAGACGTCCTCTGATGAGATGTGCACTTCCATATTTGTATGTCTTGGCTTTTTGTAGGATCTTGTAGGATCTTGTAGGCTAGTATGTCCCGGCACTTGAAATATAACTTAGCTTGTCTGGCATTGTATCCTGGCTACCTGCTGTTGTACAGTAAGGAGCCAACCTAGCAACTATTTGTAAACTTGCTCTATTGACGTGGAAACCAGGAATGCTTGTAACTTGTTCTATTCTAATTGCACTCTACCTTCAGCGATATATTGTTGTCTCCCTCTTTCGACAAATGTGTTACTTTTTTGTAAGTCACTATGGATAAAAGCGTCTGCCAAATGCTCTAAATGTAAATGTAAATGTAATGTGCTTTGTGAGTTAGATGGTTCAGATCTCACCGCCTTGCTCTGGCACAGTGTGCGTACTCCTTCTGCATCCAGGCTGTGAACTCTGACGCCCAACAAGAGTATGAGGACTTCATGCACACACACACACACACACACACGGCATACGATTAGCACATATAGATGCGGTTAGTGTGCAAGATAAGACAGGAACTGTGGGTGTCATACAAGAACTACAAGAACTTTTTAGTGCCTATATAATTGTTTTGAATAGAAATAACATTTAAGATGAAGAAAAGGTGCTGTAAGTGGTATTCATTTGTTCAAATAAATGATATAGAGTGTTTGATCAGTAACATGGGTTTATTTATTCACAATTTTATTTTATTTATTCACAATCCCTGGTTAGGTAAAAAAACAACAACAGTATTTTACTATTTTACTATTTAAATCCTTTAGCATCCAAAAAGCAACTTCCACTGTATTCAGATAAAAGACAACCATAGAATTTTAGACACCTTGCACATGGATGACTACAGGTGGGACGCGGACATAGGGGATCTGGGAATTGAACACCCTAGCCACTATACACTATCCTTCTGCTACATATATGTAGTAGTCAACATGCACAAGCAAACAAACCAGCAAACACATGAAAACAAACACGCACACGCACGCACACACACACACACACACACACACACACACACACACACACACACTCACAGAGTCAGTACTGTGTACTGACAAAAAGTACTATTTGTCAAAAATGGAATGCAAATTAACAAACAAACCTCTGTTGCAGTAAAATTATCATTGTATTAAATGCTCTTAAATGTCAAATAGGCCTATTGTATTAATAATAGGCCTGTGCATTAGGCTTGTATTCTTTATACTATTTGCGGGCCTTGCGTACATAGGCCCATGATAGGTTTACTCAGTTGCACGTTGACGGTTTGTGTTGTTGTTTGTCTTATTCAAACCCTCGCTTATTTGCTTTTGCATGCAAATCATATACTTACATGACCGGTCCGTTGGGTTTATTTGGGGGGCTAACATAAATAGTCACGCTTACTTTACTGTAGTTTAATTTACGGTTTTATTAACAAAGATTGTTTTCCCTTTTCCTATCGAATCATTTGACTTTCTTGACATTCTGAGTAGACCTAATAATTTGTCCATTCAGAGCAAAATTAAGAATGCAAAAATAACCATTTGGATTACTACGAAAATAAACATTGTATACGCTAGTAGTAGTATAGTAGTTGTTATTCCTATAAGGTTAAACACAATATAATGTTCTACGAAATTTCGAAAACATGATTTAGAAATAACCAATAATAAATAACAGAAATAAAGATGATATCATTCCATTCTCGTATCATACATAAACATGACCGTATAGTCGCCCAACAATAATAGCCAACATGACGTTACATTATGACATAATAATTAACAATGAATAATGAACTGAATGTTTTTTATATTCATCCCGATGAGAAAAACTTTAAATGCCCTGACTTACCCCCGATCATTCCCCAATATCCCAACATTGCCCATGCAACGTAAAACACAACTGACATAGCCTAGTCTACACTTGGTCGCCTTTTACGTTCCTTTGCATGATGACGCTGTCATCCTCCTAGCTATGGTTGGCTCATATTTGCTGTAAAAAAACACCTGGCCAATATGAAAGGGGAACTGGATGTAAACACAATGTCCAAAGGTTTGCCATTAATGTTTCAAAGTATGTGAACAATGTTGATGGATACAGAATGGGCATGAATCCAATAAACACTGTAATGTATGTTTTAACATGGCCATGTTAGGGAGTTGACGTTTCTTTTTTCTAATATTCTAAAGACCCGGTCTTTAAGTTGTACCTTTTAAACATCTTTCCTTTTAAAGGGTGGCTTTTAAGATTACAGTGTTGTTGTTTTTTTTTTTGAGAATTCCCGTTAAGTGGCAGTTCATAGACATCCACGCATCACTGGCACAACGCATTACAACGCAATCCGTCCACGCAGCGAAACTATGCCGCACGTTGCGATATCACAGGGGGGAAACAAGTTCAGAGACGAGTGCTCCTGCAAACAATTTCAGGGACGAGCGCTCCTGCAGACTTGTGCGCTTGCAGCGAACAATGTACCCACAATGCAAAGCTATGCTCGCGTGTTCCCAGTGTGCGCTTCGGCGCAGAAAACAACAACGTTAACGCGCTTTAACAACAGGCTAGTGTGTACGGGAACGAGCTGCACGGCCAGCGACGACGACCGGGACTTAACACCGATCAATGCATGTCTCCCCCTCATACAAATGACTATTAGTAGCACGACGCGAGCACATTAGGCGCTGTAAAGCATTATCAAGCAAATAATCGAGGACATTTAAAAGCGTGTATATATTTTCGTGTGTGTGTAAGGGGGGGGGGATTCGTGGTTGCAGGCTAGCTAACTCGCTAGCTATCTGCGTCTCTATGTTTGAATATCTTCCGACAGCGGCGGCGGCAGCAGCAGCAGCAGCGGTGCCATGAACAGCGGACTCCCCGCTTCAGCTGCTCCGCTCGGAGGTGTCGGACTGCCCAACGTCAAGGTGAAGTTCTGCCGATATTACGCGAAAGACAAGACCTGCTTTTATGGGGACGAGTGTCAGTTTTTACACGAAGAGCCGTCCATGGCGAGCATGTCACTACACGGCGGCGGCGGCGGCAGCCCGGTCCCGTTATCTATGGCCGGTGCAGCCGTGACGGCGGCGGGGTATTCCCTCGCTGGTCCAGCGGCGGCCTGCCCGGGTGGCGGCGGAACCAATGTCTCCAAGAAGAGCGAACCCATGGGGCCTGCAGGCACGCCTCTGGACGGACAGTTGTTAACCAGTGAGTATGCAGCGGCTGGATGAGTGCAAAAACACCAAAGCAACGCGGCTGTATAACCCAACTTGTCGGCCTCCTCGGTCTTTGTTAAAATTGAGCCCGGGGATCCACTTGGGCCCTTCACCTGCAACACAACGTGGGTCCCTCTTCTCTCGTCCCTGCGTTTTCGAAGCAGCGTACACACACTGAGTTGCCAGTGGTCTTTTATTTAGTTTGACACAATTACAGTCCCGTTTTGTTCTGATTTCGTAAATGAGCATTGGTGAAACGAACGGATTTCCCTAACCATCATGCAGGAGGCCTGTTGTTTGTATGACAGCTGTGACCTAGCTTCAAGTGCTAACCGCTTGTTTTGTTCAAATAGCTGTTATTTATTGTGATTTGTAGTTATATCAAATCGTGTGTCTTAGCAACTCTTACGGTTAAATGCTATTTACCGTTTGGATGCAAGATAAGCTCTTTCTCCAAATTAGATAACAGCTAGTTTGTAGCTCAGATCGCCATGCATGGAGTATTGTTTTTGTCCCGTGTGGACCAGGTTTCCTAATGTAAACAAGCTAGCACGTTGTTAGAATAAGCACCATTGCACACTTAGACTTGTAAACTTTGCAATGCTTCCGTATAATTGCCATGCTGCCACCAGTTATCATTAGTTTAATGTTTATGTTGCCACATGCAATGCAACATTCAATTATTTTCAATGGAAGTACACCCTTGTAATTTTGTGTCATTAATATGAATTGAGTAGGCTCGTACTATAGCACACATGCACATTTGGAAATAAGTCACGTTATAGTGGCTAAACTACTTTTCTTATCTACAGTCCCTGGAATGGAGGGCGGGACCCTGACCGATGCCAATCTGACCAACTCTTACTTCAGCACCAGCTTTATTGGTGTCAATGGGTTTGGAAGCCCAGCAGAATCGAAGTACTCAATGATGCAGGTATACGTTATACATTACAGATGTATTAATTATTGTGTTCAAGTTACAATTGAAATCCATGTTTTTATAGCATCCAGCTGTGGCCCCAGTCACATAGCACTGTCAAGCACCTGGATGGGCTGCGATTGTTATTTACTATTATTATTTAGAGTTACACTTCTATCCGCAGTGAATTCAGTTGCATGTCATTAGGGAGTAGGTAGGGGTTAGGCGCTTGCTCTAGGATACCTACAGGTAGGCTGTGGACATGGAGGATCGAACCCAGCATCTTAGCTGCGAGTAACGCAGTGTGTAGACGCTGTGATATACTGACTCTACATTTGGAGCAATGTTTTGTTAAGCTATCATGTGATAAGCTTTGGCTGTCCTGTTATATGGAATTAGGTATAATGAGTAGTTTCGATTCCAGTTTAGATTAGGCAATGTGTTAAAAATGGTCCAGTCAGGGTAGTTCTGGTTAAGTCCCCGTCCAAGGAGATGCAGCTGATCAACAGGCCCGTCAACAGGTACATCTTACACGCACTGCCAGTTTAGTATGTGTGTGCGCGCGCGCGCGCGTGTGTGTATGTAAAGACTTTTGAGTTGAATACGGATACATGGCTGGTTCTGGTTGTGGTTTCAGAGAATCACAAGCAGCAGCAGCTCCCCCAGTCTCCTCAACGACGGTGCCAAGAACTTCAGCCACAGTGCTCAAGGTACCAATCCACCCAGGGATAATGCTAGGGGGGTAGCCATGCGTCGCTCATCCCTAATGCTAGGGGGGTAGCAATGCGTCGCTCGTCCCTAGCACACCCAAAGTTCGCCCATAAGCAAGCAAGCAAGTTGGGTCTTACTCTTGTAGTTTTTGTTTTTGCAGATGCTGTGAACTCCCCTGCATCTTCACTCTTCAGTGATTTTGGTTCTCTTAGCATATCGCAAAGGAGGAAGGTACGCGTCAAACAAGCAAACTCTAGCAGAACATCGACACGGCTTGATGATGGCTGAGATGATTGGTGTTGTGACACCCCTTATTTGTCATTATGAACCTTGTCTCATACATTGTATGGATGATGTTACACAAAACCAGTGGAGTATTAATCTTGTTGTTGTTGTTGTTGTTGTGGTGGTGGTGTGTGTTTGCGTTGCCAGGCTCCTAACCCAACTGCGAGTGAGTTCATTCCTAAAGGAGCGCCACGTATGGCCACCATGGCTAATGTCCCTGCCTTCCCCTCTCCACTGTTCCCCCATCCTGGGCTCAGCAGCTCCACCACAGCTGCCCTGGCTCCAGGTAATGGCTGCTGTGCATAGAGGGCGAAATGCATGCATAGTGCTTTACATTGTTATGTTACACACATAC
>OMKP01081657.1:0-19155 GCA_900302375.1 Bathygadus melanobranchus | reverse complement strand
GTGCGTGTGTGTGTGTGTGTATGTGTGTGTGTGTGTGTGTGTGTGTATGTGTGTGTGTGTGTGTGTGTGTGTGTGTGTATACCTTAGCGTAGCATCTCTCCATGTGTGTGTGTATGTGTGTGTGTGTGTGTGTGTGTGTGTGTGTGTGTGTGTGTGTGTGTGTGTGTGTGTGTGTGTATACCTTAGCGTAGCATCTCTCCATGTGTCTCAGCGCAACCTTGGGGTTGATAGGGTGACTGCAGGACACACAGAAGATCTGGAGGTCTGTGTCGTCTCCATCGCCCTCGGCAACCTGATGGACACCCACACACACACACACACATGATGAGGTCAGTATTAGGACAGTAGGACAGTAGGGTAGTAGGAGGGCATAGGGCGGTAGGAGGACTGTAGGATGGTAGAGCAGTTGGACAATATGAAGACAGTAGGATGGTAGTGCATTAGGACAATAGGAGGACAGTAGGACAGTAGGATGGTAGGGCAATACGACAGTAGGATGGTAGGACAGTAGGATGAAAGTAGAGCAGTAGAAGGACATTAGGGCAGGATGACGAAAATAGTAGAGGAGTAGGACCGTAGAACAGTAGGAAGGAAAGGAGGACAGTAGGAGGACTGTAGAACATTAGGACAACAGTAGGACAGTAGGACACCTCCTCGTCCTGCTGGACCAGCTGTCTCTTGGCCGTTGCGATGATATCCTCCAGCTCCAGAAAGCGTCGCTCCATCTGAGAGAGGCGGAGCCTAGCCTGCTGCTGCTCTCTCCTGATTCGCTCCAGCTGCTTCTTGCCACGCTCCTCAGCCACGCACGGACCCTGCTGCCACTGCTGGATACGCTGGGGCAGAATCTCATAGATACGACTAGACACAGGACAGAGGGAGAGAGAGAGAGAGAGAAAGATGAAGTGGCCATTATGTATTTTTACCATCACTATTGTTAACGTTCGAGGTATTTTGAATATGTTCAAATCGACCAGTTTTATTTCATCAACACAACGACTGCTGTAAGCCACATATAAAGGAGTCGTTACAATGTGTTCCACTGGTTTCAAGTTTCACTCGTGCAAACGCTTGCCATAAACAACATGTGTTCAAAATTCCAAAGATCTGGCTAAAACTATTGCAATCAGTAACAGAACCCAACACTTTGATCGTTGAGTTCAAGTCCAGAGGAAAGCTACGGACAATGCATGCAGGGCTATGCAGAGTTAGGCAGATATCTGATTGATTATTAATATATTATATATATTTATATATACAAAAATGTAGCATTTTGGAGTAGTTAACCAAGACCAGACTCACTTGGCTGCTAATGTCATACCACAGTCCTCTGAACAGTACTTGGATCCACTTCTTGCTGATTCAACACAGCCTGGTCCCAAGCACTGGTGTGCACCTCCGGGCATTTCCTGCTGAGTCCCCTCACCTCCTCGCTCTCCTCCTCTCTCTCCACCTCTCTCACTGGGACGAAGGCGCTCGCGATGACGCTGCTTGGGCTTGTGGCGGCGAGGCTTGGACTCTGAGAGAGACTTCTGGAGAGAGGACGAGAGAGGTGCAAGGAGAGTGGAAAGAGGAGAGGAGGAGGAGAAGGAGGAGGAGAAAGAGGAGAGAGGAGCAAGGAGAGTGGAGAGGAGAATGAGAAAGATAGAGGAGAGAGGATGAGAGAGGACAAGCGAGAGAGGAGACAAGCAAAGAGGAGAGGAGAAAAGAGAGGAGTGGAGCAGAGGAGAGGTGGAGAGGAGAAAGGACGAAAGATGAGAGACGAAGGGAGAGAGGAGAGGAGGTGGAGGTATAGAGAGGACAGATGAGAGAGGAGAGGAGAGAGGAGGAAAGGATAGAGAGGAAAGGAGGAGAGGAGGAGGTGAGAGGAGGCGCGAGAAGGAGGGGAGATGAAGAGACGACAAAGAAAATATGGATTAAAATCTGTGTGTGTGTGGGTTACCTTTTTCTCTGTCTTCCTCTCTCTCCTCTTGACGTGTTTCACTCTGACAGCCGTCTTCGTTTTCCTCACAGGGTCTGACTCACCATCCTCTTCCTCACTCTGCCACACCTAAATATAAACACACACACAAACACAAACACACACACGGTCACGTCCTCAGACTGTCACTTCCTGGTTTGTACCATAACACTAAATAATATAAAGATTCCTATCTTTAGGAAGTGACACACATGCGTGCACACACACACACACAAAGACAAACACACACACACCTACCAGGTGGCTGTAGCCGGCAGCCTGGTACTGCTGGTAGAGCTCCAATTCGCTCTCGCTGAATCCATCATCATCTTCTGACAGATGCTCCGCCCCCTTCCTCTGGAGGCCCCACCCTCTCCCTCCTCCTCCGACCTCTTCATCCTTCACGCGCAGCATCTTCTGCTCAACAACGACATTAACATTAACATCATCAACATCTCCATCACTAACGGGGGACTCACACACTCACACACCCTCAACATGGTAAATGGACTGCATTTATATAGCGCTTTTCATTTGCTCACATTCACCCATTCATACACCGACGGCAGTGTCAACCATGCAAGGCGACAACCAGCTCGTCGGGAGCAGTTAGGGTTTGGTGTCTTGCTCAGGGACACCTCGACAATTAGCTAGGCGGAGCCGGGGGATCGAACCAGCAACCTTCCGGTTGCCAGACGCTCTACCCCCTGAGCTACTGTCGCCCAACATCTCCGTCACTAGCGGGGGACTCACACACTCACACACCATCTTCATCCCTCTCACTACTAGCTCTCACCCTGGCCCGGACCTCGCACTGCCGGAGGCGACATTTCTGCCGGATGCGGTTTGGACCACCAAACTTCTTCATGTCTTTACAGAAGTCACAGAGAGAGCAGTCCTCGGTCCGTAGACACGCCTCACACTCCCCGCACATACGAGCTGACCGCTTCACCTGAAACACACACACACACACACACAATACAACAACGGCTGTCAACTCATGAACGTGTAATTCTTTTTCATTAAGACTACAAATATGTGAATATTCCCAGAGATGGCTTGGGTTTACATCACTTGTTAGGGTTAGGGGTTACAAAAATAAATGATGAAACATTGAACCAATGTTCACCTGTGAGCCCCGCCTCCTGTCCACCTTGGGGGCAGAGCTGTGTTCTGGATCCTCCCTCAGCTTCTTCGACCGAAACTTGATCTCCAGCGAGCCGTCCTTACCTGCGTCACAGACAGCGGGGATAGCCTGGGCTATCATTAGCAATGCTAATAACAGAGCAAGCCTGGGCTATCATTAGCAATGCTAATAACAGAGGTAGCCCGGGCTATCATTAGCAATGCTAATAACAGTTCTAGCCTGGGCTATTATTAGCAATGCTAATAACTGTGCTAGACTCTGTTGTTAACATGGCTCTGTTATTAGCATTGCTAGATTGTCAGATTTAGGGATGCAGAGTACCGAGCCACCTTTGGGTACTTGCGATATCTGTATATGTACTGATAAGAGTACTTTGAATAATAAATGCAATTTTCAGTTACCACAATAGTAAGATAGCTGATTTTGAATAACATAATAATCTGGGACAGAACACAGAAGTGCCCGTCTCCTTGCTTGGAAGTGCAGATGATTTGTTGCTGCAGTTGACCAGTTAGATACAGAGCAGTCATGAGATGCAATATATGTTTAATACATGACTAGTAGTAAGATCAGTAATACATGACTAGTAGCAATAGTAATAATACATGACTAGTAGTAATAGTAGCAATACATGAGGTGTTACGAACCTTGACAACTTTGGCAGAACCACACTGTGATGGTCTTGGCCGTTTTCTCAGAGACACCGACACACTCCCCATGGAACCACTCGTTACAGCTCTCACACCCACTGGTGCACAGACAGGCAGGTTTAAGGTTGTGATACAGGTGTTTTGAAGATGGCAAATGTGATACAGATGTTTTAAAGGTGATGCAGATGTTTTGAAGATGATACAGATGTTTTAAAGGTGAAGATAGATGATTTAAAGGTGGTGATACAGATGTTTTAAAGATGGAGATACAGATGTTTTCAAGGTGAAGATACAGATGCTTTAAAGGTGGTGATACAGATGTTTTAAATATGGAGATACAGATGTTTTAAAGGTGACGCAGATGTTTTAAAGGCGATACAGATGATTTAAAGGTGATGCAGATGTTTTAAAGGTGATACAGATGTTTTAAAGGAGGAAAAACTGATGTTTTAAAGATGGAGATACAGATGTTTTAAAGGTGATACAGATGTTTTAAAGGTGGAGATACAGATGTTTTAAAGGTGGAGATACGGATGTTTTAAAGGGGGAGATACAGATGTTTGTCTTACATCATAAAACAGTTGATGTCGGGTCGCCTGCAGACACAGTAGACCGGAGCGCTGGAGATCACCATAGCAACACCTCCCTCCTCATCCTCACACTGAGGACCAGACTCCTGACAGACAGATAGGTGGACAGAGAGACAGACAGGCAGACAGAAAGGTTATGAAGAGGTAAACAATCTACTTATTAGGTGTGCAGCTTTAGCTTTCATACTTTAAAAAGTATTACTATTATTATTATTAGTAGTAGTAATAGTAGTATTAGGTGTGCAACTTTAGCTACACAACTCCTATTTATTATTATCATTCCTAACTTCCCTACTCAACTCCTCCTTCATACTTTATGCGAGAACAATAATTCAAACTTTATACACTACCCTACGATCCAAACTTTTATGGAATGAAACTTACAATTTATACTTTTTAAACGATTACACTTTTAAACCAAGAACACTCAAGCAACCACCTGGAACATCCTTGCAACCACCCAACATCATTGCAACCAACTAGAACACTATGACAACCACCTACATTTACATTTAGAGCATTTGGCAGACGCTTTTATCCAAAGCGACTTACAAAAAAGTAACACATTTGTCATTAGATGACCATTGTAACCACCTAGAACCCCCTATAACACCCTACAAACCACCTAGAAACCAGCCAGATCACCCTAGCAACCACCTAGAACACCCCAGCAACCACCTAGAACACCCTAGCAACCACCCAGAATACCCTAGCAACCACCCAGAACATTTAGGGATTTGTGGTGTGCAAGCTGCACATCACAATTATTTTCTGAAATGGAATTGTTTTTCTAGTTTCCTTTACTGTTGTGTCAACACTCTGGTGTTGACACAACATTCAGAAGACAGAATAGAAACACTGATGTTTATTCAGTGCATCGTTGTGCGCGTGTTTATTTGGTTGCCGCATCCTAACCCAGGCTCGCTCCCGCAGGTCGCGCTCATCCTCCACTCACCATGCGCGTCGCCGCGGACACGACTAGTCTTCAAGCGTCCAGATGATGCCGGATAACGGCTCTCTGTAACACCGATATCCAAACCCGCAAACCCCGCAAAACCCGCAAATCCCGCACGACCACCACACACTGTACCGTATCAATTCTCCTCAAACAACGCAAAGCGCGCTTTGTCTCCGCTGCTCTTCCTCTGCGGTATAAACAACACGGGGTATAAGGGGGGTACAGGGGAGCTGTGACCACACCGCCCCCTGGTGGAAGCTCCCCGTCAACTGCATAGAGTAGGCCTACACCACTGGAGTGTCTATATATATTACAACAATGTAGTACTACAAGTACTACATTGTAAGTGTGATAGACCCTTTACTGCACTATATTCAAACTGCATCCAAACGTATCCAATATAAGTGTATCTGTACATTTTTGTATATTTTATTACATACCAATCAAATGTCTGGACGCATGTCTTTTAAAATCTACTTCATGTGTTCAAATGTTTTAAATAGTGGATGTTCTCCGCCAGCAGGGGGCGCGGAGGTGCTGCTCCTCCGTACTTGGGGCCCCGTGAAGATTTGATCTTCAGAGAGAAGTTGAAATATCACCGCGTCTCCCCTGACTGCTGGCGTCCGCTTCTTGGTGTTGCTCTGGAATACGAAGTGTTATTAGTCGTATTGTTATAGCTCATACTATTATTAGCAATACAATTATTAATAGTAATAATACTATTACTATTATTATTGCTTATACCATACTATTACATTTACATTTAGAGCATTTGGCAGACGCTTTTATCCAAAGCGACTTACAAAAAAGTAACACATTTGTCGAAAGAGGGAAACAACAATATATCGCTGAAGGTAGAGTGCAATTAGAACAGAACAAGTTACAAGCATTCCTGGTTGCCAGGTCAATAGAACAAGTTTACAAACTTACAGTTCCTAGGTTGGCTCCTTACTGTACAACAGCTGGTAGCCAGGATAAGATGGACAAGCTAAGTTATATTTCAAGTGCCGGAATTATTCAATGTCCTCACGACGGTTAACGTGTTTGTTGTTTGTTCTCTTGATAAGAAAGAAGAAAGGGAGAAATACGATGACAAGGAAGGTATTTAAATGTTCAACTTCTATAAGTATTAAGTGTTCAAGTTCTATATTTATAAGTGTTTAAGTCTATAAGTTATACGTTATCCTGTCTGTCTGTCTGTCTGCACTGCTGTCTGTCTGTCTGTCTGACTGATTGACAGGATGGAGGATGACGCTCTGCCAGAAGACTGTGACATCTCTGTGGGCGGAGCTAACATTAGGCTGACACAATCAGAATACATCTGCACCCAACCAACTGCTACTGGTCATACGGATGGTAATATTCACACACGCACACATACACGCACACATACACACGCACACATAGAGCCTAACCTCTCTCTCTTTCTCTGTCTCTCTCTGTCTCTGTCTCTCTCTGTCTCTCTGTCTCTCTCTCTCTCTCTGTCTCTCTCTGTCTCTCTGTCTATCTCTCTCTCTGTCTCTCGCTTTCTCTGTCTCTCTCTGTCTCTCTCTCTGTCTCTCAGATATCACCAGTTCCCTCTCTAGTTCCTCTTCCTATGTCTCTCTCCCTCAATCCTCCTCTTCTTCAGACACACACACTTGCCCTCATCATCATCCTCCCTGCCCCGGAAAACACTTGTCCTCTCCAACCCCCGCCCCCTTTCGGACGAACCCTGTCCCCTTCAGGCCTGACCCCGCCCACATCAAGGAGGAGGCTGGCGATGGTGAGAACAGACACACACACAGTAATACACACACACACGCACAGATACACACACACACACGCATGCACCACATCCTAACCTCTCACTCTCTCTCTCTCTCTCTCTGTATCTCTTGGTCTCTCTGTCTCTCTCTGTCGCTCTCTGTCTCTGTCTGTCTCTCTCTGTCTCTCTGTCGCTCTCTGTCTCTGTCTGTCTCTTTCTGTCTCTCTCTGTCTCTCTCTGTCGCTCTCTGTTTCTGTCTGTCTCTGTCTGTTTCTTTCTGTCGCTCTCTGTCTCTGTCTGTCTCTCTGTCTCTCTCTGTCGCTCTCTGTCTCTCTCTGTCTCTCTCTGTCTCTCTCTGTCTCTGTCTCTCTCTCTCTGTCTCTCTCTGTCTCTCTCTCTCTTTCTCTCTCTCTGTCTCTCTCAGATATTGTCAGTCCCCCTTCTAGTTCCTCTTCCTATGTCTCTCTCCCTCAACCCTCCTCTTCTTCAGACACACACACTTGCCCTCTTCATCATCCTCACCATCATCATCCTCCCAGCCCCGGAAACAACTTGTCATCTACAAACCCCGCCCCCTTTCGGACAAACCCTGCCCCCTTCAGGCCTGACCCCGCCCACATCAAGGAGGCGGCTGGCGATGGTGAGAACAGACACACACACACACACACACAACAAACAGACATATATATATATATTATATTTTATCATAAATATATATATTTTTGTACATATATTTTTTAATATTTATTATGTTATGTTATCTATTATAATATATTATCTATATAATATATAGATATATATTATATTATCGACTTCAGCAACACATTTCAAAACTCCAGCAGAAGAAACAGACTGAACACTTTATCAGCAACACACACTCTAGCTTCCAGATAAACTTATCTACACACACACACACACACACCACACCACCATCTCGCTCTATGTCTCTCTCTCTTTCTCTTTCCCTCTCTCTAAAGGAAAAGTTGTGTGAGAGATGTAGACAACCATTGTCAAAACCACTGTTGTCAAAACCATCTCCAGAGGTGGTGTACACTACATTCAGTCTAGATTGACGACAGATAGATAGTCTAGACCAGCTGTCTCAAACTTCTTTAAGCCAGCACCAAGTAGAGCTTGACCCTCAGTCTCTGGGGCCCACTGAGACCTACATGAATAATATCTACAGAACTACAAACTCACTTCAAACTTCAACTTCAAAAATTAAGTGGGTGTCAATTTTCAATCAGTGTTTGGCTTAATCTGTGTCCAGAGTGATGTGAAATGTCTTATAGGTTGATGACTATTTGGCAACAGGTTTAAACAGTCAGACAACAGATATATTGTTTTGGAGTGTGGCCCAGTTGCCAACTATGGCCCAACACTGGGCCCCAACCCATGCTTTGAGAAACGCTGGTCTAGACCAAGTGCCAGCCATGACCACTTGTTTGTGAAGTGCTGGTGGTAGAGACTTGTATGTAGTTCCTCTAACGGCCTGTAGATGGTTCATGATAGAGACTAGTCTGTAATTCCGCTAACGGCCTGTAGGTGGTTCATGATAGAGACGAGTATGTAGTTCCTGTAACGGCCTGTAGATGGTTCATGATAGAGACTAGTCTGTAATTCCGCTAACGGCCTGTAGGTGGTTCATGATAGAGACGAGTATGTAGTTCCTGTAACGGCCTGTAGGTGGTTCATGATAGAGACGAGTATGTTGCTGTGCCTGCTGACCTTGCATTTCTATTATCAAACACTCTCTCTCTCTCTCTCTCTCTCTGTCTCTCTCAGATATCATCAGTCCCCCTTCTAGTTCAAAAGCACCGCCGTTATTATTTAGAAAGCAATGTCGCTGCCCGACTCTAAGTCTGTCTCTATGGCTTTCCTCCAGACCTCTGTCTCCGGTGTGTTCTATCCTGTGTCTTCTGTGAGCTGGTCTCCATGTGCTCCACCCTGGAAGCGTGTCTAGCCTGCCCATGTGGCAGGGCTATCTGCTGCCGCGAGGCCTGTGGCTGTTGCTGCAGCGGTGAGGCGAAGGGCATGGCCTGTGAGGAGGAGCTTTGTGGGATAGTGGAGGACTGCTGCAGCTCCACCGACCTCCTGGACTTCTGCCTCGAATGTTGCTCTTTCTTCTTCCCCTCCTAGACCATGACATCATCACTAGCCCACATCATCACTAGCCCAACCCTCCTAGACCATGATCTCATCACCATGACATCATCACCATGTCATCACTAGCTCGACCCTCTTCGACCATGACTTCATCTCCATGAGATCATCACCAGCCCAACCCTCCTAGACCACCTTTAACTACACCCACACCTTTAACTACACATTGAACTACACATTTATAGCCTGATATCAGACAGAATTGTTAACTCATTACACTCCGTGTCCATCATCAGTCTGACATTGCCTTCAATCTAACCGATTTCCATGGGGGAAGGGGATTCAATGTTCCCCAACCAATCACTAGAGACCAACATGTCCACCTGAATCTAACGTAGTTGTAAGTTGACACTGACGCGCAGCCATGCTGGTTTTGCTGAAAGTAAAACCAGAAGTGAAAAGTAATAAACTACGATGAATACATTCCTTTGAAGCAGCGCTTTGAAGGAATTTGTACTTTTAATCAATTTGTACTTGTAATCAATTTAGAACAGCCTCAGCAGCAGTGTCTAGCTTGTCCATAGCGGTTGCCGTTATTGTTATTACTCGTCCTTGGTTGACTATGGCGTCAGTCCCGTGGTCCTGATTGGATCACGGGACACTTCAACTCATCCATCATGATATCAGATCTAAATCAGTCTACTCTGTGGAGTGGGCAGATTCAGATGTCTGGACACAGGCAAACACAACAAACTACAGGCAGACTACACCTCTGCCTTACCTACACTTTAACCTACATCTACCTGCAGCTATTTACTTCAAAAATATCTGAACTAGAAGGTTTTCACAAGAATAAAACCCGACAATGTGACAAATCCATCTCAGGAATTTTTAGCTATAGTTTTATTGTGGTCTCATTTAACCAGGGCCGGCCCTGGAAATATAGGTCACATAGGCCGTTGCCTAGGGCAACTTTTTTTTGGAAAATAAAATATTAATAATATGGGCAGCAGGGTGCCCCCATGAACATATAATAAGAACGCGCCACCTCCCCACCCCCCTCGCCAGCAATTCAAATTAAATTGGAAAATTAGTGAATTAATGCTGAAATTGATTATAAAATATTATTGATAGAAATCAATATAATCATACATAATAACACCATTATATTGCTATATATGTATTCATAACTTGGGCATCTTAGACAGGGGTCGAAAAAGACATGGGAGACATGAACAGTGTGTGTGTTTTTACTGTGACCATGCAAACATTGTCCGACTGGTTTTGCCGAAAGGAGCAAAGTAATAAACTACGATGAATACATTCCTTTGAAGCAGCGCTTTGAAGGAATTTATACTTTTAATCAATTTGTACTTGTAATCAATTTAGAACAGCCTCAGCAGCAGTGTCTAGCTTGTCCATAGCGGTTGCCGTTGTTGTTATTACTCGTCCTTGGTTGACTATGGCGTCAGTCCCGTGGTCCTGATTGGATCACGGGACACTTTTTCAACTCATCCATCATGATATCAGATCTAAATCAGTCTACTCTGTGGAGTGGGCAGATTCAGATGTCTGGACACAGGCAAACACAACAGGCAGACTACAAATTGCTATAAATTGTTTTATTGTGGTCTCATTTAACCAGGGCCGGCCCTGGAAATATAGGCCACATAGGCCGTTGCCTAGGGCACCTTTTTTTTGAAAAATAAAAAATGAAAAAATGAAAAATGTATAATATGGGCAGCAGGGTGCCCCCATGAACATTTAATAAGAACGCGCCACCTCCCCACCCCCCTCGCCAGCAATTCAAATTCAATTTGAAAATTAGTGAATTAATGCTGAAATTGATTTATTATAAAATATTATTGATAGAATGTATTCATAACTTGGGCATCTTAGACAGGGGCCGAAAAAGACATGGGAGCCATGAACAGTGTGTGTGTTTTTACTGTGAATTTTGTGTGTGTGTGTGTGTGTGGGGTGTCCTCTTGACCTAAGGAGAGGCACCTTCTGCATTTAACTTTTTACTACTCATTATAGGCCTATTAGTACAGTACTGTAAACTAGGATTAACATAGTAATTACTACACATATTGCAGTACTGTAAACAATGATTAACATACTCATTACTAGATATATAACAGTACTGTAAACTAGTATTAACATACTCATTACTAGGCCTTTTACAGTACTTTAACCTAGTATTAACATACTCATTACTAGGCCTATTGCAGTAATGTAAGCTAGTATTCACATAATAATTATAGGCCTATTACAGTACTGTAAAGTAGTATTAAAATACTCATTATCCCATTTTACATAGTCAAAGTAACCAGGTTACAGTTAGTTGAAGAAGTGACAGGCGAGTGGGTGTGGCGTATCTGACCTTTGACACATGGGCAGAATAATTCACCTCACCTGAAACCCTGTTACGGTGTTTACATGACTAATAACGTTGAATAAAGATGGCATTACCTAGATTACCTGGGTGTCGTCACCGGGTTTCACTGGGTTACCTAACTGGGCTTCATTGTTTACATGTAATGTAATCGGGTTATAATTGGCTTTCCCTTGTAAACGCACTGCATGTTAATCATGGTGACATGGATAACGCTATATGGCTTCTCAGTCCTCGTCCTCCATGCTGAAGCTACTCCTTCTACTGCTGTCCTTGGATGCTCCGGGGTGGAGGGAGGCTGACAGAAGGGGGAGGGCTCCCCCTCCAGCCTCCTCCATCAGGATGTCCCCCAGGATCCCAAGACCCAGCAGGTCAGGGGAGAACACGGGTGGTGCTCCCTGGGGGTCATCCAACTCCGCAAAACTCAAGGGCTCCAGGTCAGGAGGCGTGGTCACTATGGAGACCAGGGGCGAGTTTAACAGTGTTGTCATAGCAGCAGTGGAGGAAGAGAAGGTGGGGTGCAGGGAGGAGGTGCTGGAGGAGATGGCAGAAGATGACAGGCCACCTGCCTGTAACTCCAGTTCCTGCAAAACCCGAGGACACAGGAGTGTTACCTGTATGTACCAGGTGTGTTACCTGTATGTTACCTGTATGTTAACTGTGTAACAGGTGTGTAACCTGGGTGTGTTACCTGTGTGCACCACTGGTGTCTACCAGGTGTGTTACCTCTGTGTGCAACAGGTGTCTACCAGGTGTGTTACCCTTGTGTGCAACAGGTGTCTACCAGGTGTGTTACCTCTGTGTGCAACAGGTGTCTACCAGGTGTGTTACCTGGATCCGTAGCTCCAGGGACCTGTTGGTGTTCTCCAGGGTCCTCTGTCGCACCTCCAGGTCTCTGGCTTTCTGCTGCTCCCTCTGCAGCCGGCGGATGTAATCCACTGAAGCCTTCAGGATGGTCCCCTTGTTCCAGCGCAACTCCCTAAACACCATCAACACCACCCACAGTATAATACCATCAACACCACCCACAGCACCATCAACACCACCAACAGAATACCACCAACACCACCCACAGCACTATCAACACCACCCACAGTACAGACCATCAACACCACCCACAGCACCATCAACCCCAACCACAGCAGCATCAACACCACCCACAGAGAGAGACTTACTGGTCAGCTGACCTAGGGATTAAGGCCCCCAGCTCCTGGATACGGTCGTTGATGTTAAACCTCCTTCGCCTCTCGACTACAATCATTACGACAGAGAAGAATATGACTATAGTATGACTATAATCATCAAAAGCTTAACTAACAGAAAAATAGGAACAATAATAATATATAATACAGTAATATAGAATAATATAGAATCATTCTATATAATTGTAAAACAATATATAATGCAAACATATAAACAACTCATGATCTATAATGATATAACATATAATAATATTTAATATAATATATACTATTATAATTATCTGTGATAATGATTATATATATAATACTATTTTATACAATAATAATAGCAGTACTGGTATGAAGCAGTACTATTATAGTACTAGTATGTGAAGTATGAAGTAGTACTATTATAGTACTAGTATGAAGTATGAAGAAGTACTATTGTAATACTAGTATGAAGTATGAAGAAGTAGTATCAATAGTATGATTGAGTGTTATTGAAGTACTTACTGAGATTGTGGTTATCTTTCTTTTGACGTTCCTTAATTAGTACTTTGGTCTCCACATCTTCTGAAATGAAACATATACATATATATATATATATACATACATACATAACAAGATATATATATATGTATATATAGATACACACGTATATATCTATATACTGTATATATAAGATAAACATGAGATCTACAACATGAGATGTGTATATGTGTATATATGTATGTGCATATGTATACATAGTACATTAGTACTACATCAGCAGTACATTGGTACTGCATTAGTACTACATTAGTACTACATTAGTACTAGCTTACCATGAGGCTCCCTCTTGGCAGACTGCAGGTTGCCAGGGCAACTGTTGCTAGCGGTGATGGTGGGAGTGCCTGACCCAGTGCTGCTGTACACATCCAGCAGCTGCAAGGAGCCAATCACAACACAGGACAAAATACAACAGCCAATTACAACATAGAGCTGGTCAGAGACAACCCTAAATATTCAGGACCATTATGATTCTGTATTGTTGTGCAAACTTTCCAATTAATTGTACATGTCATTAAGGGAAACTTGCCTAATATAATAGAGTAATGCTTCATTCAAGATTTTATTTGTCACATACACACACAGCGTATGCAGTGAAATGATACGGTCTGTAACATCAACTTATGTCCACTTTAGCAAACCATTTTTGAAAAGGTATCATAGACATCCTGTATATATGAACTGACTGCCTAATGATTCATAGTCCATCATTGAGCGATGTGATTACATTCACCGGGACATTGACCGGCAGTAAAAACAATTTGTATGGAAGCAGATACACAAAACCTCTAATCCCTGACACTAACCTCTACCCCCTAAATCCTGACCCTAACCTCTACCCCCTAACTCCTGACCTTAACCTCTAACCCTATCCTCTAACCCCTGACCCTAACCCCTTACCTTAACCTCTAACCCCTGACCCTAACCTCTAACCCTGGCCCAAGACACTAGCAGAACAACTGAACATCTTACCTCGGTCTCGCACCTCTTCTCATTCGCAGAAAAAACAACTAAAATCCTCATGTTGCCATTGAGACACACACACACTCTGACCGACACAAACGCTCTGACCAACACACACACTCTGACCGACACACACACACAGACACACACTCTGAATGACAAACACTCTATGACTGACACACAAAGTGGCACAAAGAGGTGGAAATATTTCCTTTCTCTCTGTCTCTGTGTCTGTCTATGTGTGTGTGTGTGTGTGTGTTCTCTCTCCCTCCCGCTCTCTCTCTCTTTGTCTCTCTGTTTCCTACACTCTCTCTGTTCCCCTTTCTCTGAGAATTGGGGAAATGTTTCAGATTCCAGTTGGCTATCTCTGTGACACACACACACACACACACACACACTAAGCAGCGCATCTCCCAGTGATGACTCGGCAGGGAACAGGAAGTGATTTTGCTTCAGTCGACTTTTTGGAAAAAACAAAATCTGCTGTTTCATGACTCAGCGTTCCTCTGTTCGAACATTTTAAAGTTTAAAGGAGCAGTGAACCCCAAATCCTTTTTTTCTTTTAAACGTGGTAATATGTCATATAATAATAAACATATCATCTATGCCATTTTGTCACCGTTACGGAAATAAGACTGTCATGTAGAAAAAACAGGAGTAAAATCGTATGTTTTTGTCAACCAGATTGTGAACGCTCCATCTGAGCAACGCTCATGAACAATGCCGGTACTAGTTTAAAAAAAAAGCCGTGGGTCGTAAGCAGTGGTGGACTGTAACTAAGTACATTTACTCAACGACTGTACTTAAGTACAAATTTGAAGTACTCGTACTTGACTTGAACATTTCCATTTTCTGCTACCTTAAACTTCCACTCCACAACATTTTTAAGGCTAAATGTATTTGATAACTCCATTTAGTTTGGTGTCTCTCCAAATAGATCTCCACGTAGATCTGCAAATAGATCTCCAAATAGATCGTTAGTTTATGAACATGTGCTTGCCGCAGTTGATGACAGCAGCTGTGCTCAAACTACGTGTGCAATACCCGGTTTTAACACCTGCCGGCCAATCAGAAAAGAGTATTCACCCAGACCATGGTATGAATTATATTATTTGTGTTATGCGTCATTTTTGTTTTGTCTTCATATTATATTATTGCTGTATTCATGCTTGTCAATCACTTTGTAACTTTGTGCTATAAAAAAATGTGTGTGTTGATATGGTTACCATGTCTGGTTGAGAGTGGATCCCGGTGAGGAAGTCATCGTTGAGGCTGGATTCCAGACTGATGATGTCATCAATCACCGTCTCCTCGAACTCAATCAACCAATCACGCGAAAGCAAATCAAATCTCAGTTAATCACACGATTATATATATATATATATAAATCAAATATACAGTGTTTGTATATGTATTACAGTGTAAACATGCCTGAACTATAGTTATATAAACATTATTGGTGTTTATATAAAATGATTGGTCCAAAGCCAGGAAGTTGTGAATTTGTGAAGATGGAAGAGGATCAGGGCTGTGAGCCAACAGCAACAAGGGAGGTGGACACCCTGGGAGTCTGTGATCCACAAGGCCGTCATATTGGCAGATATGTGGAGGATGCACCAAGCAAGGCTGAGCTTCCTTATCAGGGCCACGTCCCATACCCTTACGAGAACTGCACCTCTGGTACGGCTCAGAGGAGACCTGCAGCCTCTGCGACTCCCTGAACTCAAGCTTGCAGCACATCCTTTCTGGATGCAAGGCAGCATTGACACAGTGCCGGTATGGATGGCGCCACGACCGGGTTCTGCGTAGGTTAGCCGAAATCCTGGAGGCACGCAGGCTGGAAGCAAACAGGGCCAGCCCTAATATCACAGTGGCTGATTCAGCTTGTCAGGCAAGGGGGTGAGGCTCAGAGCAGCAGCACGAGAGAGTGGTCCCTCCTGTCACCCCGAGGTGAGTGGAACATGAGAGCAAACATCACAAGAGATCACAACCTCCCTACGGCCAGATATGGTGGTCTGGTCCACCTCAACTAGAACCAGGTCATTATGGCTGAATTGACAGTTCCATGGAAAGAGGGGACAGAGCTGCCTGTGTGCTCACCAGCAGGGTGGAGGGTGTTGGAAGTTGGAAGCAGAGGCTACACCGGAACATCCACCCAGCGGTTCCTGATGGACCCCTTGGGATCACAGGCTCCAAGCTGAGGAAGACTCTCAAAGACCTGGTGGAGGCGGTGGAACAAGGGAGCTTCTGGCTCTGGTTCCGAAGAAAGGACAAGGTGTGGGGAAAGCAAGGATCCTAGGGCTGGCTGCAGGGGGCGATAGGGAGACGTCCCTATATAAGAAATGCCCAGCAGGTGGACCCACCCTGTGCTCACATCTTATAGTATATATAATATAGATATTACAAATAGAGTTAATCTGTACCTCTTGTTTGGTGGCCAGACTGAGGACCTGAAGGGGAGCTCTGGGGAAGGAAGGGTCAGGTGTCAGCTTGGGGGCGGGGCCTGGTGGGAAGGGAGTGCTGTGATTGGCTGCAGTGGCCAGGTAGCGTTTGAGCTGCTGTCTCTGGGCCTCCTGGAGATGATACCTGGTAGGGTTCTCCAGGTGAGTCTGTACCTGTAGACACATTATATACATAACATATACATGATATATACTATAGACATTATATATATACAGAACATATATCTAAACATTATATATGTATATATAATGACTACTGCAACTTGCTCCTGGCTATACTCTCGGCCTCTGCAATCAAACATTTTCAGTGTATCCAGAACACCGCAGCACGCCTTGTGTTCAACCTACCAGTTCTCCCTCTTCCGTTACCTCCACTGGCTCCCTGTTATCGCTTGCATCAGATTGAAGACATTGGTGCTGGCCTACAAGGCTGCCAGTGGAACTGCCCCCATCGACCTTCAAGCATTAGACAGACCCCATGCCCCAGCTCGAGCCATACATTAAACAACCACGCAACCTTTGTAGTGTGTTTACCTTGAACACCTCCAGGGGGATGTGAGGAGAGCAGGAGGTGAGGGCAGGAGAGAGAGAGATGGGGGAGGACGAGCAGGAGAGGAGGTGCAGGGCCTGCTGCTGTGCCTCCTTCCTGTCCTCCTCCCGCACCTGCTGACGCATCAACTCTTGGCGGAGGAGGACCCTAGAGCAAGGGGAAGACTGTTATTCACTCCTCTATCACCTCTCTATCATCCCTCTATCACTATTCTATTACCCCTCTATTACTCCTCTATCACCCTGCTAACACTCCTCTATCTCCCCTCTATCACTCCTCTATCACCCCTCTATCATTCCTACATCACTTCTATATCACACCTCTACCACTCCTATATCAGTCCTCTATCACCCCTATTATTACTATATCAGTCCTCTATCACTTCTCTCTCATCCATCTATCACCCCTGATATAGGAGTGAGAGGGGTGATCACTCCTCTATCACCCCTCTATCATCCATCTTCCCTGTTCAGAGTTCACCTGGACTCTGCGTAGCTTCCCTCCTTACCCCCACCACCTCTCCTCCCTAACCCACTCCCACTTACCCAACCAGGGTTTGAATCCCATCCCCTCTTGGATCCCTATCACTTACTTGTATGTTCATGCGTCCTGGTACATACAAATAGTACTTAGCATTGTGTAGCATCCTGTGTAATTTGGATGTTTGTACTTCCCGGCACTTAAAATAGTACTTAGCATCGTGTAGCATCTTATCCTGGCTATCTTGCTGTTTACCAACAAGGGCTCAACCTAGCAATCATGAGTGCTTGAAACTTGTTCTCTTCAAATCTTACTGTACCTTCAGTGATATATTGTTTCACTATTTTGACAAATGTACTTATTGTAAGTTGCTTTGGATAAAAGCGTCTGCCAAATGCTCTAAATGTACATGTACATCTGTTAATCTATTGCTCCTTTGATCTGTTGAGCTACTGATATTAATGTATTGATCTATTGATCTGTTCATCTGTTTCTCACCTGGATGCCACGGCTGACTGGAGTGTTGAAGAGCAGGAGGTAGAGGAGGAAGAGGGGGAGCAGGAGGCCACCACAGGCGAACTTAGAGACAGAGAGAGAGAAGACAACAAGAGGAGGTGTAGATGAAGACAGGAGCAGCAGATATCATTCCTATTCACTCACACGAGATGCTACCTGATTGGCAGGCTCTTTATCGAGATGCTACCTGATTGGCTGGCTCTTTATCTGGTAGAAGGATTCCAGAGGGAGAAGATCCTCTTCAATATCAGCAACGATACCAGACTCTGGTAGGACCCTGCGACAGATAGACAGGTAGACAGACAGATATGACTCTGGTACAACCCTGAGAGAGACAAACAGGTAGACAGACAGGTAGAACTCTGGTAGGAGAAAGACAGACAGAGAGGTAGACGGAAAAGTATGATCCGATGATCCAAATGCATTACTGATGACAGGCTGCGCTCACACACATGCTGAAAAGGTAACAAGTGAGGCAACAAGTTAGGCTAATTATCTGATTAAATAACCGCTTGAAATGATGGTTGTCCACAAATCTCCATTTTATAATAAGGTGTCGGGAAACGGACCTGGGCGTAATCTTCTTCTGTTTACAAACAGACCTTAACCGCACGTCACTAACCGCTAAGACTCAGCTTACACACAAACAGACAGACAGAAACGCAGACCGGTAGACAGGTAGACTGAGTGGTGGGATTCTGGTAGCAACCGGAGAGAGACAGACAAGTAGACAAACAGTGTGGCCAGACAGGCAGGTAGACAGACAGATAGATAGACAGGGAAACAGGCAGGCTGACAAGTGGGTAGGCAGACAGACAGACAGACAGACAGGCAGTAGTCAAGTCGAGTAGTCTTCAACAAGAGAAAACATCTACTGTGTTCTAGATTTCAAACAGCCATGAGA
>OMKP01081654.1:0-11944 GCA_900302375.1 Bathygadus melanobranchus | reverse complement strand
GGTTCAAGGAGTTCAAGACGTCTAATGTACAAAGATGTGCCTCAGTAGCTCGTCGCCCGACGGCCGCTGCTTGGTCTCCACGAAGATGCGCTTCAGGAAGTCCCGGCAGTGGTCCGACACGTGGGGCGGCAGCACCGGGTTGGTGGGCTGGGTGGCGATCTTAAAGATGGCCGCCATGGCCTCGTACTCGGCCCAGGGCGGCCGCTGGGTGAGCATCTCTACGACGGTACAGCCCACGCTCCTGCAGGGGGCGGTGTTGGGTTAGTGGCGGTTGTTGTCGCTTAAGAGAGGGGAGCCAAAGACCACTGGAAACGTCTCGAGGAAATGCACGTCACATTACGCAGTGTGACAAATTATTAATGCAATCCATATTAGATTATAAAATTGATGAATCTATATTTTCTTTGTCAATATACCACTAGAAAGACAATTGCCGTCAACTTCAACAACAAAAGCAGCTGTGAGGTGTGTGTATGGTAGGGGAGGAAATTAACTCTTTAACAAGGAATCCTAAACATTGTAATATTTTTTGCATCAAAAAATGATCAATATGTTGGATCAAAAATGATCAATATGTTGGATCATTTTTCCAGGTGTGGGGGAACGTCTCACCAGATGTCCGCCTTCCTGCCGTAACCCTCTCCGCTGATGACCTCCGGGCTCATCCAGTAGGGGGTGCCGGCCACCGACTTGATGCCCGTCCCCGACAGGCAGATGGTCTGCAGCCGTCGGCTGGCCCCGAAGTCTCCCAGCTTCACGTTGCCCACCGAGTCTCGCAGAATGTTGGCCCCTGGAGGTGGGATTGTGGAAGTTCTCGTCATTTAGGAGATGCTTTTATCCAAAAGCAACTTAAAGCTACAATAGGCGCGACTTCTTTGGTTTGGAATATATTCATATTGTATTATCGACTGTGAAAACCTGTGCTGTGCGTTTGTTGATAACTAGTTCTTCAGTGGGGGGCCCAGAGGCGAGGGTCAAGCACTATGACTATAAAAAAGGCTACTCTAAAACACATTATTTTGTGTAGAAACTAATTGAAAGGCTACTGTGACCAGGGTTCATCCACCCGTTTCTGCAGACAAGTCAGAGAAGTCCTACAATAGAATCAGAGAAATCATGTTCTAGAATCAGAGAAATCATGTTCTAGAATCAGAGAAATCATGTTCTAGAATCAGAGAAATCATATTCTAGAATCAGAGAAATCATATTCTAGAATCAGAGGATTCACCCAGGAGATGAGTGCACTGGTATGCAGTTGCATACCGTCAAGAGAGTTGCATAACAGTTTTGGATACCAACTTCCTCCAAAAGAGTGCTCTAGACTACTTTTAGTTATCAAACAGGGAAACAACCCCAAAAACTAAAAAAGCATCTCCAAAACATGGATGTTTTAAAGAGCGCTCCAAATGCACACGAGACACACCCACTCATCATAATCCCCCTCATCTGTGAACTGCCATTCACAACACTATTTCACACTTGGATTAAAAAGTGAAAATCCTCTAAATACATAGGATATTTTGGATGAAACGATGGCACATAATAGGTGTGTACTGACCTACTTGTGATGGGATCACCCAGACCACACGTTAGTCCCAAATGTGAACAGGGTCATGGGGCTCTATAGAAACACACACACACACACACACACACACACACCTTTGATGTCCCTGTGGACAATCATGTTGCTGTGCAGGTAGGACACACCCTCCAGGATCTGACGGGTGTACCGTCTGGTCACGTTCTCCGTCAGCGCCCCGTACGACTTCAGCTGGTCCTTGATAGAACCCTGAGACACACACACACACACACACTAATGAGTCTGCGTTGGGTACATTTTAAAATCACCATGACATGAAGAATTTACTTTTTCCTGTTAATCCGTTTATGTCGTCCTTCCAGAATTGAACAACGCCTGTCCGAAAACCGGAAACAATTCCGTCCGGATATTTTTTGAGGAGTTGAGACCGTTTAGACCGGATTACCGAGATGCCCGGGTAACCGATAATAAACACATCAAACTGAAAAAAGTTCCAGAAACAACAAACACATTTCCTAAAATTCATATCTCAATATTTTCTACTGCCACCGAAGGAAAGATTGAATTTTTGGGAAAATATGCGTTCAGAAAAATATGAACATGTAAATAATTTTTAAAAAACAGCAGTTAAAACGCATGCTTCTTGTTGAGCAGCTCATTCACGTCATTGAGCTCATGGAAGGAGGAGATGGAGGCCTCACCCCGGGCATGTACTCCATGAAGATGGAGAGGGTTCTCTCGTTGGAGTCCCGCAGACAGCCGTAGTACTGGACGATGCGCTCGTGTGACAGGTTCTTCAGCAGCTGGATCTCACACTCCAGTGCACTCACCTCCTGGGGGAGAGAGAGAGAGAGAGAGATACACATAAAGAGAGAGACATAGGCCTCAGTTAAAATTGTCTTTTCCATGACACTTTTGTGATCGGATGACACCTGACACTTGAATGCGAACTGGGCCAGATATGTGATCGGATCTCTAAGTGCTTTAAATACTTCCTGGTAAAATACCGTTGATTACAAAGGTACAGCAGAGACAGAGACAGAGAGACACACAGAGAGAGAGAGAGAGAGAGAGAGACAGAGACACACAGAAACAGAGAGAGAGAGAGAGAGAGACAGAGACACACAGAAAGAGAGACACAGAGAGAGAGACGGAGCAGGCCCGACAATACACAACAGGCCGCCCTGCCGCACAACAGACAAACATTGTGTTCCAAAACGTTGAAAACCAAAATGGATGAACACTGTGAAAAAAAACAAAAAAAAAACAACGATCAACGACACCTTGCTAGTCTCCGGACTGTCGGGGTCGAACTGGACCTGTTTGACGGCCAGCTCGCGTCCGGTGTCGGCGTCGTAGCAGAGGAAGACGCGGCCGAAGGCGCCCTGACCCAGCAGCTTGCCCAGGCGCCAGTTGGTGGGGGCGCGCGGCGCTGGAGTCAGAACCACAGGAAGTAGGTCAGTCGACAGGAAGTAGGTCAATCGAACTTCTCAAAAAAATAAATAAAACCCATTAAACTTGTGTAAATTTCGATGAACGGATGTTCGCAAAAAGATTACTTTTTATTATTAGGGCTTACCTTTTAAAATTATTAGCCATTTGTTTCAATAATGTCTCATAGCTAATTTTATCAGAAGCAAAAACATTTTGAGCCGATTCATTTTTGGTCAAGATATAAAAATCCAGGGAAATTCTAGAGTTACAGCGAAGATATAATTACACTTACAGCTAACTGCATTGAAATTCAAAGATATCCTAAAAATATCCTTTGCCCTACTTCACCATTTTGGCACCATCAGCAACAGTTGACTTGGTTGACAGTTAACAACGGTTTAAAATAGATCCTGATCCAGCTCAACTGCTAGAGCATGGCATCAACACTAAGGTTAGAGGGTTCGATTCCCACTCGGGCCACGACTGTATGCCCTCACGGTATTGTACGACGCTTTGGATAAAAGCATCCACTTTAGTTTCATTTTTTGCTGTCATCATGTGGATTGATGGCCAATAAAGTTCAATCAAAATTGGGCGTTGCGGTGCTTACATCGACTGGGCGGGCTGATGTCCATGACGGAGAGGGTGGGGGGCGGCACCGCCGCAACGTTGGCCTCGATGTCACTGCCCTTGCGGGGCCGGCGGACGGGCCCCAGGGGCGCCTCCTCCTGGTCGGGGGTGAAGACGCTGCTACCGCTGCTGGTGCTCGGGGACTGCTCCGTGGGGCTGAAGCTGACCGGCGATCGCAGGCCGTGGACCTGGGTCCGCCTCGCCCGCGGGAAGGTCTTCCTCCCTGGCGACGAAGGCGGAAGGAAGGAGGGTCCGAGTGTCAGGTTATGACCAATAAACGGAAATACGAAACACAAAAAAAACCCTCCGTTGTATATTGTATATCGGAGATTCCAGCGCTGAGGTTTGGAATCATTTTAACGCAATGACAATTAACCAATCAAACGATAAGCTGATTATCTCTGTTGATACTTCCTTGTTCTCGTCAACTAGAAGCACAGGACCAAGACTTAGCATGTGTCATGGATTGAAAAAAAACAAACAGACAAAGTCTTCAAAAGTGTTGCAATTGGATTTCTGTAAACCAGAATTCGTATTGGCTGGAGAAATGTCAATATTTCTACCAAATAGTTCGTAATACAGACTTATCGTCTGAAAATGTAAATATTTCTACTAACTAGTTCGTAATACGGACTTATCGTCTGAAAAGGTCAATATTTCTACTAACTAGTTCGTAATACGGACTTATCTTCTGAAAAGGTAAATATTTCTACTAAGTAGTTCTTAATAGACTTATCTTCTGAAAAGGGAAATATTTCTACTAAGTAGTTCTTAATAGACTTATCGTCTGAAAAGGGAAATATTTCTACCAAGTAGTTCTTAATAGACTTATCGTCTGAAAAGGGAAATATCTCTACCAAGTAGTTCTTAATAGACTTATCGTCTGATAACGTTACGATATTGTCGACGTTGGACTCACCGTCGCTGTAGTCCTGAAGGCTGAAGGGAATGCCGTATCGCCGTGGGTACGTCCCGCCCTTCCCAGACTTCTCAAAAACAGGAATGTCGTATTCTGTCACAGAAAACACACCGCACCTGTTAGATCGGTCGGTAGCTCATAACCGTACTGCAGTCACCGGGGGACAGGGGAGACCGCCGGTGAGCTTCAACGTGTTGGTCGGCATTATCTACTTTTACATTTAGTACAAAAGTGGTGAGATTTACGTATTATAAAGTGACAGCAATCACAGAAAGCCGTCGCAGTACATAGTCAGTAGTTCATAGTCTTTGTATCGTCATGAAATAAAAGTAAATAAAATCGACTTATCCTAATAGTCGAAATGAATCACGATGAGAAGATGTGTCCTCAAAATGAACAGATATGAGGTTTTAAACGTCGCGAGAAAGGAAAACTAGTTTTAGTCCGATACCAGACTTTAACACTCCACGTACTTCAACTTAATCACCCTCAGACTGTTTACAATGGTATTCTGAATTCATAAGCATATCGTGATATTCATCAACCACGTAAACGACCCATTGTTGTCGTGGTAAGACTTACTGCTGAGTCTTATTTCTGCATTGTGATGCTTTTGAGTCACAAGAGTAACGGCGTCCCAACTTTTGTGATCCAGACAATTAATATGACTAAAACACTAGCATGGCGTCACCTCCACCATTCACACGTTAACGTAACATTGGCATTAAGCCTGGGGTCGGCTACACCAATCGCACGTAACGTAACATTCAGCCTGCGGTCATATCCTCCAATCGGGTGTCACGTAGGCCAGAAGGCGTTTACCTGGGAAGTCCTGGTGGTTGTCGGGGTAGCTCTGCGCCCTCGGCATCCTGGACTTGGGGTAGTCGCTATGTAACGTAAAACAGTAGTGTCAAGTAGGTGCATTGACTAATCAATGCACACAGGTTAAACCAGCCATCGCCACGCACACTTGAGAGAGCTCTGACATGTCAAGTTTCTGCCGGATGCTCTGCTCGCAAGAACATTGCCCAACCCTGCAATAAACTGTTTCTCAACATCCTCCTGTGTCCTTGGTGTTGGAGGAGACCGGCAGACGCAACCTTAGTGGCACGCAGCAAGGTCACCCGCTACAATGTATCGCGCGGAATCACTGGCATGCGTTAGGACAGCCGACGACTGGCTAACCCACACAAACACATTGACAAGTAAAAAGGCTCAATTTCCGACCTGTCCAGGGGGCTGTCCAGCGAGGGACAGCTTCCAGACGCAGAGTTCTCCGGACTGCTCATAGACAGCGGGTCCAGCATCTAGGAGCAGGAGACGGCCGATGAAAGACTTTTAATAGGGTGTGAAGGTAGCCGTTTGCTAGTTAGCGTTAGCTCGGCGGCACGCAACTGCCGGTCGCGTCAGGATTCCCGCAAACACCAAAATAGATTTTCAATACGACCCCTTTCACAAAGAAACATCACTCCAGGAAACACATCTCCGTCCAAACTTGGAACGATATTTCGCTGTCAATTCTGGTGTCTTTGCGGTCCCGGCGAAGACTTTCCTGGCCTGTGCACGAACACACACACACGCACAAACACACACACAGAGAGACGGGCTCACCTGGTCCATGCTTTCCGGAATAAACTCCCCCTCGCTGTTGATGCTGGTGAAGGAGCCGTTCCGAGCAAACTGCTGCAGGGCATCGGGAATGTAGCCCGGGGGAGGGGAACTGCGGTCCGTTGAATGGGAGTCTGGAGGCGGGGGAGACGGGGAAGACAGTAGACACGGGTGTTGCAATGGTGTGGACATTATGCACACCGGTGGACGCTCTACTGGGAATACCGCGAGTACCGTAGTTTCCCTCTAGAGGGCGCCATCCACTGTTTGTTTATCACATAACTTAATGAATGTCAACGTCACTGCGCCCACCGAACGAAGTGTGAATTGTACAGAAAATAAATATGTACAATTACGTGGCTTTTTGTTGTGCACAAAGCCATTCCTTGTCCAGCAGAAGCTACCACAACATCTACAATCTTGCTTTTGGTTCAGACATTGGCCAACCACTGCCAAAGCCCAAAAAGGGGAGAAAGAGGAGGAGGAGGAGGAGGAAGAGGAGCAACAAACCTTTCAGGCCCAGCATGCTCTTCCTGTCCGCCAGCCGGAAGCCTGTGTTGTCCAGCTCCTCGTGGGACGGCAACAGCTCCATGCTGGAGGGGGTCTGGAAAAGGAGACACACACACACGACGCATTTAAACCAATCTCTGCAGTAAACACACTGCACCTCGCTAAAAGCAATGAGAAACCCATATGAATTAATTATTAACACAAGCATTATCAATTATGAATAATAAACAGTGACTGGAGGCTATTGCACGTCCGAGACTATTAAAACAATAAGGGGCATCTAGTACTTTAAAAAATACGCTTAAGAAACAGTAACACACAAAACCAGGAGAGTGTTAGTCCATCACAGAGACTGCCACCTTGCACGTGTTGTCTTGCTTCTGTCATTTAGCAGACAGATGAGACCAGTGCTTCCCTTACGGCGTGCCATGAAGCGTCGAGGGGGGCCATGGGATTTTGTGACAACCACACGTTGTAATTGCAATGTTGACTTAGTTGTTAGTAGTAGTTAGTTTAGTTGGAAACTGAAATGTATGCGCAATATAGTTGTTTGTGAAATTGTATTTGGCATCAGTGAATAAAAAGAAACATTGAGTTATGAAACATTGACGTGTTCTAGAGGCTATTTTGCCTAGATTTTGGCTTGCCCTTTGGTGTACGTTGGGCACAGAGATGCCTTGTTCTTGGACGCCTACAGGTCGATGAGATTTGAACCCTGAATGTTTCAGCTGAGAGTCAAATACCCCGACCCGCTATTCTGCCCTTAAAACTTGCCCTGGGCTTTACTCATAAAACATGCATTCAGGTTGACAAATGAAGAAAGCTGTTAGCGTTTGAATTCCATTGGTTTTACGACGTCAAAACAAAGCTGTAATTGTTTGAACTTTAAGCGCAGCGTCAAGGTGGAAAACACGAGTGTCCCGCTAGGCCCAGGGTAGCGTCCCGCTAGGCCCAGGGTAGCGTCCCGCTAGGCCCAGGGTAGCGTCCCGCTAGGCCCAGGGTAGCGTCCCGCTAGGCCCAGGGTAGCGTCCCGCTAGGCCCAGGGTAGCGTCCCGCTAGGCCCAGTGTAGCGTCCCGCTAGGCCCAGTGTAGCGTCCCGCTAGGCCCAGTGTAGAGTCCCGCTAGGCCCAGGGTAGCGGCCCGCTAAGCCCAGGGTAGAGTCCCGCTAGGCCCAGGGTAGAATCCCGCTAGGCCCAGGGTAGAGTCCCGCTAGGCCCAGGGTAGCGGCCCACTAGGCCCAGGGTCGCGCTATTGCCGCCACGGCTGTGTTATGAATGAAAGCCGGCCGGTGAAATTGCCGGCCCGGGAGAGGGAGCCAATCACAAGACTCGGGTAACAACGTGTTTGAATCCCCAACTGTTTATCTTTAGGTGCCAATGCTTTTCGGGTGATTCGATAACAACATCAACAACAATACTTGTACTTGTTATAATTATAATACTTATTTTGTTTGAAAACAAGCTCCTTTTTCAAGAATGGCTGGAAACTGGACAGATTCAGAAATAAGGGAGCTCCTCCCAGTCCTCTCAGTTCTTCTTCTGTTGAGTTTTACGGCACCTGGCATCCATAAGTGTTGCATTACCGCCATCTGCTGGACTGTCCCTTAACCCAAATATTCCAACTTTGCTATGCCATGTGTGAACGGGCGCAAGACAGAGATGTTCCGGAACGTAGCAGCATGTGTGAACAGCAAAAAACCCTCGCGGTGTCTGAAAGGTTATCCCGGTAATTTAACGGGAACTATGTGTGAAAGGGGCTTGTGTCTCCTCCTGTGTGTTGTTGTAGTTGCAGTGGCTGACCTGTAGGAGGCTCTGCAGCACCAGCAGGAGCTTCAGGCTCTTCATGTGTGCGCTGCGATCCAACAGCTCCACGGCCTTGTCCAGGTCATCCTGTGTCGTCAACGGTATCACCAACTGGAGGGGCCCAACGCACACACGGACGGATGGAGAGAGACACACACACACACAGATGGATGGATGGATGGAGAGACATACGGACGGAGAGAGAGACCGAGACACATTATATTACTATGAGGGGGAAAGTAACGCATAGTTGTCTACCATGTGCGGTTAAAGAGTAACCGAACACTAATATCTCCACCACAAGAAGTTAGTTATTATGGCCACTGCTGAAGCAAAGTAATTAATGGCGCACATTTCCACAACGTATCACAACCTTTCTTGACTTCAATCACAGAAAGAAACCTGCATCAAAATATAATAATAAGCCACGAAACCTACCAATCCACAGCCCGATACACAAAATAACGGCTTCTTGTTTTTTTATTTGGGAGAATTTGGAGGACACAAGCCAATCACAAATCTTAGCTAAGACAGCTGCCCCAGGACGTCAGTAGCTATGAGGAAATGGATTCATCCAACATGATGTAATGTACAACCCTGCACCAAAAAAAAAACTCTCCTTCCTACGCATTATGAAACCAACACCATTGGCTAATTTCACACAATAACAAACCACAGAGAACGCCTTTGGGACTTAAAATACCACTGGTGGTGTTAACAATATTTTGCTACCTCATTGTTAGTGTAGTGAAGGTCCATCGCCTGGCCGAAAGCCACCATAGCCTTGGTCTTCAGGTCGTCCAACTGGACAGGCCGAGGAAACTGCAAGATCCTAGAAGAAGAAGGAGGAGGAGGAGGAGGAGGAGGAGAACAGAGCAGAGGAGATCAGGGGTTCAGAATCGCTTTGTTTTGCAGAGGAGCGGCAAACAGAACCACAGGGGGTCAAAACCCTTACCTTCTCTCGCCTTTGAACTCAAACTTCACTCGAACATCGTTCTGTCAAAAACAAGGACACACACAAACAACCTCAGTTGAAAGAAAAGAACACATGTTGTCAGTCCACCAGCCTACCCAGTGGACTGTACCTGCTAAACGGATCTAGTCAGCGTACATCTAGGTGGACACTCGCACTTGTGACGTCACTATGTCACAATAACAATTTTAGTCACGTGCCAACTTTGAAACGGCTTGTCAAGGTTTATCACGCTCACACCTGGTGGTATAATAGGGGCCCTTAAAAACTATATAGATTACATTAATTAAGATGCATTGGTACATGTACAAATAGGATACTGAGGGGTCACTGAACATCTTGTAGCAGACAGGTTCTTCAGAGACTTAGCTTATTTTCTCCCATCAGATTTCCATGTTTTGGTGTGTGCCGTGCCTCCTAGGAGCAGCAGAGGTGCTGGGGAGCATAGGGGTCAGAGGGGGAGCTCACCTGGTTCTTGGGTGAGGAGGCCTTGGGTTTGCCCAGGTCGGACAGGGACAAGGCAGGGCGTCTGGTGGAGCGGTGCAACTCGGCCAGATCCTGCATGATCGAGTTCAGTGCCTCCTGCTCATCTGTAGCCAGGAGAAGAACCCTTTTAGTTACTTACATAATAGTTACTTTTTTGTGTATTGTTTGAGGTTGTGCAGCCATGGCAGATGCTACTATTTCCCACTGGTAAGACATTTTATTGATTAACTTGATCGACCACAGTGTCAGAAAGGAGCATATTGTACTTGAGAATTGGTTACTCAAAGTTATGTTCGTCTCACTTAAAAGAATGAATGGTCAGGTTAGCATTGATGTTAATGTACACAACATGTATAAAAGTCATTCTACGAGCGAACAAGAAGTACACAAGAGATTAACTCCTGTGAGGAAATGTCACAGTCACAGACGCTTTCAGCAATGAGATAATCAACTCACACAGAGCTAGTATTGAGTTGAGTCTGAATTAGGACATGTTGCCAAGTGAAATAAGCTAAATGGATAAATGGATTGCATTTATATAGCGGTTTTATCCAAAGCGCTTTACATTGTCTCACATTCACCCATTCATACACCAACGGCGGTGTCAACCATGCAAGGCAACAACCAGCTCGTCGGGAGCAGTTAGGGTTAGCTGTCTTGCTCAGGGACACCTCGACACTTAGCTAGGGGGAGCTGGGGATTGAACCAGCAACCTTCCGGTTGCCTGACAACCGCTCTGCCTCCTGAGAGCTACTGCTGCCCAGTGTAACATAACACAGCGAGACACTGTAACATACTAGTAGTGTCACTTTTTATGGTATGGCATGTAATACAAGTTCAGAAACTATGTGCACAAGTTTTATTGTATTAGATGTGGTCTGGTAATGACACACACACACACAAGTTCGTTACACACACATACCCATCATTATGGCACGTCGTTGGTGGACCCAGGAGGCCAAGAAGGTTTCTCCCATCAAAGGGGTCCTCTCTCCTGAAACACAGTCGTGTTGTACACCACACATCGCCGAATTAGAAGCGACACACATTGCTGTATCGCCCGATTCTGCTTCATTTAAGTTATATTTGTGCTAAATAGTTCAAATACCCTGCAGTGGCGTACACTTTGGGAGGAAGCAGATTACATATTAGTCTTGTGGTAGTGATATTGATGCTGACACTACACTTGAGGCCCAGCAGCAAGCTGCCCTCCTGCACCGCAGCTGTGGGTGCATGGAGCGGCTAGATCATGTTTGTTATCATGTAATACTGCACACTTCGACAATAACACTTGACAGTAACGACTCGAAGAGGAGCGCTGTAGCCTTAGCTCGCCAGGCTAAGACGTTAGCATAAACGTGCGAGCCACTCCAGACACACGTCCAATAAATCCGTCCGACAGAAACAAACAAAACAGATTAATATAATGTTAGTGTATGTAAACATGGGCATTTTGTCCCGTTAGCAAGGCTCAGGATACGCAAGACATCAGATTGTCTCGCAAATGTCACTAAAAGTAAACAGCATCCAGACTTTGCATTCCCCCCCTGACGGCTGTTTAGTAACAAAACGTGTCGAAATAAGACTAAAAGTACTCAACAACACCAGTGGTGTGGACCCATAAGCCGTGTAAACATCAGCATGGACTCCCCCGTGTCACGAAATAAGCTGTCAGGTGTCAGGCCGGGGAAGTTGTCCAGCTAACACCTGGCTAACACCGATGTTAGCCACGTAGCTAGCCCCAAGCTAACTCGCGATCGGCCGCGGGTCGGAGAGCACTTCGCGTCGTGCGAAAACCACTATTTTAGCTGGCGATGCGCTCAACGTAGCAAGCGTGAGCGTCTTACCTGGGCGGCCGCCTCACCTGGTCATCCACAGGGCCGGCGTCAGGAGCCCCGGACCCCGCGGAGGAAGCCCCAGGGAAGCACAAGTTTGGGAGTCCGCTCCGAACTTCACTCAGAGTCCTGGGCCACTAACGCTACCCGTACGGCTAATGCTAACGCTAATGCTAATGCTACTGAGCGTTACTGGACGTTACTGGA
>OMKP01081646.1:0-12075 GCA_900302375.1 Bathygadus melanobranchus | reverse complement strand
CCGGTAAGAAGGCATGCGATGGCGTTCTCCAGTCTACCAACCTTGCTTTTGGCCCCTCCCCCTTAAGGGAGAGTGTTTCTGTATCTCCACCTCGTCTGCCTCCCCGTGACCTGGCGTTGCCACCGGCGACCGCTTCGCTCTTAACACTGCCTTCGTTGGAGTTGGCTTCCTTCACTTCCCTTTGACTCCCCTCTCCCACCGGCCCTCACCCTACACCCACCCCTGCTTGCCTTTGCCTTGTAGCTTTATCAGTCGTGCCTCCCCCCCCCAACCCCCTGCACACACACACACACACACACACAGCCCTTCTCCCACCTGGGCTCTCCACTTGTCTGACTAACCTTGGCTCAAGAGAGGGAAAGAGGCATTCCTTTTTCTCTCTTTTCATTGCCAAAAGGCAGGCCGGCGCTGGCTAGACAACGTCAACCTGTGTTGAACTGTGTGGGGAATTACTAGTGCTTATCGCTTCAACGGTGGCCCCCACACACCTCCTCTCTCCTACATGGCTACTCCTCCTTAATCTTGGCATTAACATTTTAACTGCTGTGGTGCGTCCCGCTGCATATGCAGTGGGCAACAGCCTGTGTGTGTGTGTGTGTGTGTGTGTTTGTGTGAGACAGAATTTCATAGGAGACAAAGTGACTAAACCCACGCACCCCTCCCTAACCCTCTAATTTGCTGTTAAAAAGGCTTTTATTTGGCGACTGCTTTTTCTACACGCTTCTTTCTGTTCCTTGTTCACATTTTGGCTGCCTGCTTTTTTTTTTTTTGTCCTTTCAAAGAAAATATGAAAGATTGATGAATTTCTAAACATTTGGGTCGAGCAAATGTATTTTTGACAGTAGGCTTTGTCAAATATGGTTAGAGTTTTCTTTATTGGGTTGCCTTGCTGGGCATTCGATTAGGACGCTGCCTTTTGTAAATACATTATGTTGCTCCTTCGCATGATTGATGTTCTATTTCAAAGTAAAGTGATGGCAAACAACTTACTACCGAAAAGAGTGCTTTTGAGTTGGACATTAATCATCATTGTTACATTTGGCCTTTCACACGAGGGCCACGGAAATCCAAAGGTTTTTATTCACTGTTATCAATGCGGCCGTTTCACTTCTACAAAATGGACTGTGGTGTTGAATCTTTTGCCTTGATCTTTCACGGTTCTTTTGGTAAGATTATTGGTTCAGCATTGGATTTGAAATGGATTTGAAATGTCCAACATTGTACACTTGTTAAATAATATGTGGACATGAGGGCAAAACACATTATTGTATATGTTGAACTCATCAGATGCATTGGAGCTTTTTGAGCAACTGGGTCGGAATTCTGGGGAACACTACAGTTCCAACAGCATGCAAGAAAGATGTTGTTCATTGGTTAAATACATTTACATTTTACATTTACATTTAGAGCATTTGGCAGATGCTTTTATACAAAGCAACTTAAAAAAAAGTAACACATTTGTCGAAAGAGGGAGACAACAATATATCACTGAAGGTAGAGTGCAATTAGAACAGAACAAGTTACAAGCATTCCTGGTTGCCAGGTCAATAGAACAAGTTTACAAGCTTACAGTTGCTAGGTTGACTCCTTACTGTACAACAGCAGGTAGCCAGGATAAGATGCTACACAATATTGCTAAATATGCCTAATGCAGCAAATACATCATTCACCACATATGTAATTATATGCTTGTAACTTGTTCTGTTCTAATTGTACTCTACCTTCAGCGATATATTGTTGTCTCCCTCTTTCGACAAATGTGTTACTTTTTGTAAGTCGCTTTCAGCAGCCTCTGTGTACCTATGGCGGCTACTTGACACACACATATAACTTGGCCTTTAGCGATAGAAATGTGGACAAATACGGACCTTTGAGACTGTAACTAGTGTGTTACACACGCACGCACACAGAGCTGTAAACAAACTATCAATATTTCTGTGTCTGTCTCTCTGTCTGTCACACTCACTCTGGCTCTGAGTGAGTGAGTAAGAGAGTCTCACACACATTTGTTTATACCCTTCATTAACTATTCCTTTCAGTTAATTAAAGGTTACTCAGATGGAATAAGGCTTATCAAGTCACTCCACCGACACTCAAGTGAGCCTGCGCACATTCACACCCACATATAAGCACACACGCGTGTGCACACACACACACACACACAATCTGTCATAGTGAATAGGCTCCTGACATTCACTGGCTTAGCCACTCTTCCAACAGACACTTGTACAGATGCATTGGGGAAAGTTCAGCTCTGCGCAAATATGTCTTTAAATGGTCACAAATATAACGAGACATGTACACACCTCCATACGTATTCCAAATAGTTAGTTACAGCTTTGTTCTGTTTGCTGTAATTCACATTGTTAACTTGAATCACCTCACAGTCCCTCAGTCCCCGTTGGTACAAATGCACGTATAAAGGTAGTTTGGTCTTCATGCAACCAGGATGTCTGTGGCATTAACCTTTTGCACAAAAACAGATCAAAACAAACAAACAGTCAAAACACATTTGACAGAAAGGTGCACTACTCTCTTTTTGAGCAGTGCTGTTACTCTCTTTTAAAAATATATTTAAAAAAACAAAACGCACAGTGTACGGCGTGTGGAGTCACAACGGGTGCACATCTACTCCTGCACAGAAATTTCGACAAATGTGTTACTTTTTTTGTAAGTCTCTTTGGATAAAAGCGTCAAATGCCAAATGCTCTAAATGTAAATGTAAATGTAAATAACATTGCTGCCATTGTCACCATTGTTTAGCGGGTTCTTTGTCCCCTTACTCAATGACAATTCACAACAAACCCTTGAAAAGCCCAAGCCATACTACAGGGCTTGTGTATTTAAACATTACATTTCCCTAGAACCGTGGCTCCATGCTGAGTTAAATTAAGGCATTTATTCTCCTACCGTATCAGGCCTGGAGATATGGTTTCATTAGGACACCGATTAGCATAGAGCTTGTTACCGCTGGGCTTGTTAGCGAAACAGGGCTGTGTGTCTGACTGTCTACACATGTCCCCGCACTAACAACAACAGAGAAATCAGCTACAGGGTATATTCATTTCAATTTTATTTCACATGCAACACATACTGTATAGCTGCACAGGGTACTGGGGCAAATACATTGTAATGATCAGAAATTCAGTTCATGTATCTGAACTGTAGTGTTAATAAGAGGGAGAGCATTGTATATCACTGGATCTGATCACCTTTTGTTGTATTACACCTTTTGCATCTTTCAAATAGGCTTCTATTGTTTTAATGTCAAAGCATTCATTATGAAGGAAGGGCATTGTGTGTGAAGGCACCAGCAAATTCACTAAATAAAATGTATGTGACTGATTGTTTCCTATTTTGTGTGTTTATCAAATTATAATTTCATCTGTACAGTGCGTTTGCTCTTGGAGGCAGCAAAAAACACCTGCATTAATTAGCATCGGTTAAGCTACCCACACAGTGGGTCAGCACGACCAGTTATTTTGAGAGCTAGAGAAAAGTCTCATGTCAAAAAAAGATAAGAGTTGACCTGACTCGCTGAGCAAAACAATTGAACAAGAGAACATTTTCTGAGGATAGTGGGAGATGGCTAATGGCAGAGATGGAATATGTTTAAAAAAGAAACATATGGAAAGAAAAACGTAAGTCGCTTTGGGTCAAAAGTATCATGGTCGATCCATCACTCTTGATCACAGGGCCCTGGGCAGTCAGGATGTTCTTTGGACACCCACATGGTTGAAATACCTGCATCCAAAACACCCAGGCAGTTGTGGCAGCAGTCCGGTCATGGATTGGCACTACCAAGCATACTTGGAGAACTTGTCTACCATAACCAGAACATGTGAGTATCTGTCCCCGGGATATCCATGAGACAGAGAATCCAAGGCCCAGTACACACTGCAGACACTCACTTGCCCAGGTCCTGTTCATGCAGGCAGAGTTTCTGCTTGACTCTGAGAAGCCACAGGCATGGCCCCAAGCTTCAGGTCTACAGAGACCTTCTTTTGGCTGCAGAGACTACAATGGCCTTGATCAATTTCAAGCTTCCCCTTTCAGGCATTCATTGCATTAAGATATTTTCCTGGAGCTCCATTCCACCTGTTAGCATGTCCTCCTTAACTGCCTGCCACTACACTACAGTCAGCTCAACCTCACTCTGTACCCACTCTGGCATCTGGGCCAGCTCCTGGTCAGCCTCTTGCTATTCTGCCCAGGAGGCCACACTAAGATGTCCCGGTGCTAATCCCAGGGGTCTCACCCATGTGGCGTGGAACTAAGGTAGTAGAGAAGAAGAACATCATGTTCTGTAGCTCGGAGGCAGACTGCAGATGTTGCAGGGGTCAGTTCTCAGTGTACATTGTGAATGTCACCCCCAGGTAGTCCTTACATTAGCCCACGTAATGGCCAACCATTCTATTTTGAAGGAACTGTATTCGAGATTATTTTTCTCTGCTCTTGTCCCCCATGTAGCTAGGCAAGCATGGCCCAACCCATGTAAACTGATATCTACTGTATATACAGGCAGAGCGGCTGGGTGAAATCAGCATAGCCTTCAGCAGGTCCTGCTTCAGGTTCTGAAAGGCCTGCTCACAATCCTTGCGAAGGCCTGTGTTGCTGTTCGGCTAAGAACGAGGGTAAAGGTCAACTATATATGCAGTTCTACCATTGGACACCATGATATCCTGGAGTCAAGTGAAATTATATTCAGTGGTTGAGTCAGTGTACAGGCCTATACAATCAGGATCAGTAGGTTGTATAATTGTTCTGCAGAAATGTAAGATGGCATAGAGCAGTGGTTCTCAACTGGTCTAGTCTCAGGACCCACATGTGTCATTAGTCATTGAATCAGGACCCAAATATAAAAAATGTATTTACCAATATTGCAGTAATCAACAAAAGCTGCAATCATTTGGGCCAAACGCAGCCATTGAAACACTAGTCGATTTATGAGCTTCTTTCTAAAGATTAAAATTTGGCATTTGCTCTGCAATATGCAAGTGGGTCATGACCCACCAGTTGGGAATCCCTGGCATAGAACATTATTTTAGTTCTGTACCATAGTGACCATCATGACCCAGTCTGCTGGCATCCAAACTGGTTAAGCCTGCTACATGATAATATACTTGATGCAGAGCATGGGCAGGGGTCATGCTGTGGGCCACACTGCCTTTGGCAAGGCACTTTTGATGGACTAAAATAGCCAAGAGATTAAAAGGGCGGAGATGACAGCTTGCAAGGCTGGGAGCGTTTGGGGTTATTGCGTGGGTCTGCCATTTCAATTGTTTCAAAAAAAGGACTTAACATTTGACGTGCCTTCAGCATTGAGACCTACCAGCTTTAGCAAGCAATCCTATGGGTTTTCACTCCTTCTTACTGTTCTAGGTGAATGATGTTCTTTGTACTGGGTTCTATCTACTAGTCCATGTCTGTTTGGTTGGTCCCTCATTCTGGTTAGTACAACACTCTTAATTTAAATTTTAAGAAATCTAAATTTGCCAAAAAATTGCCACGTTGCTAGATCAGAATAACATTTCAATGAGTTTCCACTGTGATTTAGATTTGATCGTTCTCAATGAATCAATAACCTTAATCTTCAAGTAACTTCAAGTAAAATGTATGTACTTTATGACTCTTAACAATGAACAGATGTTCTGTCATTGTGGGCATGACCTGGAATTTGGGACACAGTGTAATGCTCTTGTAATGTCATATTTCACCAAATATAGATTAGGTTTACAAAACTAAATTGAGGAATCAATAGATGTGCAAGTAGCCTAGGAGGAGAGAATGTCAATAATAAGGCTGTCGGTGCAAATAGTATGTGAGCTGTTTTATTTTATTGCGATCTAAGAGATAAAAGTTAGCTGTTTTGATATTTACTGAGTGCATTTCTAAGGTGTGGGTTAGGTGTTGAGTGTTCTGTCCAATGTTGCAATGGCTTGTGTTTAAATCTTGTGAGATAAAAAGTGAGATAAACTCTGAGGAAAATTGGTGAAATGTGTAACCCAATTTGCAGTCAGTTAGTGAAGGATGCTTCTGAGAGGTAACACACCCAGTGGCTGGTGGTGTTTGTTAACAGGCTGGTAGTCAGGCAGGCGGTGACAAGCAGGGAATAACCTGAAAAAGGGAACACCGAGTCACTGGGAGGAAACAAGGATACACAAGGGAATAACAATCACGAAGAACTAGATAAATGCTTGTAGAATCTGAAATGCGACTACCACTGAGTGAAGACATGTGTGACGATGAGAAAACCGGGGTTGATATACTGCAAGCTGATGAAGTAGATTGACAGCAAGTGTTTAGGCAGAGAGAGATGAATGGATGATGTGATCAGGAACCAGGAACTGGAAGCCATGACCACCACCCATACACACAGGCACAGACATGGAGAGGGAGAGACCGCGCAGCTAGCCGCCACTAGGAGGCAGAAGTGGACGGCGTGACAACAATGCTGTGTGAGATGGGCTTTTCGGGATGACTACAAATAGACAGGTTGATGTGATGGTGGCGCATTCATCCAGATAGAGATCAGACACCAAAATACGTGCTGAGGCTGTGGTGTTTTCTGTGGAGGGGCCTCAATGATCGGTGAGGTTCGCTTTTCAGCTAGCTTGGACAACTCACCCCTCCATGACTCCCTGCACGATTCAAATCTGACAGTATCTGACGGTTCATGGTGTCGAAGGGCATGAAGAGAACTGACGACTCGGAAAGATAACTACTGATAACTATATGGAGTGATGATGAATGAGATGGATTTATTTATCTCCCGCAAGAGACTCAAGACTCACCTGTTCAGAGTTCACCTGGACATAGCTTCCCTCCTTACCCCCCTACCCCACCACCTCTCCTCCCTAACTCACTTCCACTCAGGGTTCGAATCCCATCCCCTCTTGGATCCCTAGCACTTACTTGTATATCCGTACGTCCCGGCAAGTGACGTTTACCAGCAAGGGGTCAACCTAGCAATTATGAGTGCTTAAAGCGATTAAAATCTTAACGTACCGTCAACGATATGTTGTTGTTTCACTCTCTTTGGACAAATGTACTTATTGTAAGTTGCTTTGGACCAAAGTGTCTGCTAAATGTAAATGTATGATTTTAGTATCCCTCATCCTCCCTTAAGAAGCTTTGTTCACTACCATTTTCATGCTGAACATGTGTAAAAAGAATCTCCGAGAGATTTGAAGATTGCTCGGATACAAATGCAATATTCTACAATATTACTGCAACAAATATCTGTTGTGAGTAGTCAGAGCTCACTCCATTTATTAACTCAATATGATGTAACGTTAACAGACACAAACACAACTTCACTAACTATGAATGTAATAATACTGTTTTTGGAATTAGAACACGCTAGGACAACAGAAAAGCACAATTGTCATGTGTCCAAACTGTACGGTCAACATGACCCGCTTGGCCTGGTTCATGTTGTTTACTCAGATCATTGCTGCTGCTGTCAACGTGCTTGACTGGGGAAAGAACACACACAAACACAAACACACACACACACACACACACACACACAATACAGCCTTGGGGACATAATCCACCCACTCACTTTTGACGCCAGCAGACAGTCTTTACTTTGCAGTCTAAGACGAGACTGATTGTTAAAACTAAGATTGTAGTCTGGTCTTTAATCGATGTCATGTCCTTGGAAAATCTTTTGAACATTATTTGGATATTCGGTGTACCAAAGTGCCGTAGGCCTATAAATGCCCTGTATAGTTTGTGATGGCCTGTCAAGGAAGATGCTTACAACTATTTCTTGTACAGTTAGAACATTTTGATTTTCACTTCCATGTTTTGACACAATGACAAAAGTATATATATATATATAATGCTGTCATTAAGGATATTTCATTGTAGAGTTCAATTAACTGTTCGACTACAAACATTTTCAGATGTTGGTGTCGAGGGATATGACAAACAAGTGGAGAATGTACTAATACCAAAACATTGAAATCACTGAAGGTAGGAAGGAAAAACAAAGACCACGTTTATTCATTCACTGAATGGGATTCAATTTGTATGCAGATTCTGAGGCTGATTACTCCCCTGGCACACAACACTAAAGGAGCTGTGAGCTTGCAACAAACATATTTTGGCTTTGAAAGTTTTTACACAAAATGATCCCTTTTCCCGTGGCACACATTTGCGGGTCTTGTGCAGTACACCTGGTATGAATGCTTATAAAGACGCAGGTGGAAACAAGCAGTCCCGTCTTAAAACTGCACTTCTGGTTGTACAGCAGGGTGTGGATGTGAACATGGCCAAATGTAAATAGATACAACAGATGGGAATGGACTCCCAAATCACAAATTCCACAGCCTGGGGCCCAGCGTGAGTGCAACAATACTTAATGCAAAATGTTTGTCAAGTTCCAAATCTGCTTGTGGGTGTGAATGAAAAGGGGAGGTGCAGGGTGGTACAAAGCCAGTGCAATGAAGTATGAGTGAAATAACAGAAAAAGATGGTATGCACCAAATACTGTTTTAGTTTGATACTATGCTAAAGTTGTTGTGTTGTGCTCTGCGATATCAACATCCAGAAAAATCTGGAGAAGTTGGACCAATGACATCATTCATCCAGCATTTGCATTTGGAAACAGAGTTGAAGTTGCAGACCAGGATTTTTCACAACACGCATATGAAGCTGTACTCACTTATGTTACAAAATAGCCAAGCTTGGTTCCCTTTGAAGACACACCTTCAACTGTGGGTCCAGTATAGCAAAAATGTCTACCTGGGCCTTGCTAGGGAGGCTTATATACATTGAAAGTGAAAGTCAGGAAAGATTTCAAGCCTTTGCAACAACGGCTACAGAGACTCCTACTTAGTGGAACAAGCTGTCTCTACTGAGCTGAAAAGGCTACTGGAAATGGATGTAATAGAGTGGAGGATTAAATGATCCCAGCCAAACAAGTAGATGGCGATGGACAGTCAGCTATTTTGTCAAATGCATGATATTTTGTCAGGAATGCATAGAGCCTTTGTTTTTATCTCCATCTGGTGCACGGGTGTCACTGGCAGTAAAGAGCCTTAATCCTGACTCATTTCATAACGCATGAAGGGCCAAGGACATTTTCCAAGCTGATATTGAAAGATAGCAAGACCTCAAGCCAGTTACACAGAGGTGTGGCTTCTGAATTCTGTCACAATTCCTAACAGACACGTTCAAGTCAAGCCCTGTGTATGTCATTACTTTAAGTCTCACACACACTTAAATGGGGGCAGGTTGGGTTTATGGATTCTGCTGGATTCTTCTTGGGATGCTATTTAATTGATTTGCAAACACCAAATTACATGCCTTGTTATTGCCTTGCTTGCTGTCAAGGTTTCTAAAGAAAAAAGGGGACACTATCAACTCAGTGGGAATCATCACAAGTTAAAACCGTATTTATTTACATATAATGTAATCATCTTCAACCAATTTCGACCACCCAATTAAATCCAAGGGCGCTTCAATACATATTTTCATCATGTAAAGTGGAAGATTAGCTCTGGAAAAAGAAATAGGCAAGATATTTTTTTTTCAAATGAAAAAAATAACCTTTTAACTTAATATTAGATTGTAGTGTGAAGAAAAAAAACATTTGGAATTGGTAATGTTGGTAATTACATGTGGGATGTTTGGACATGGAATACAACATAAATAGAGAGCAAACACTGGCTGACTGATGTCTACACTGGACAACGTTGGTGTTGGTGTTCTCGTTCTCACCAAATCCAACTTTGTGGATCATTATGATATACTTTATGTACATCATTATGATACACTTCATGGATGTGCGGAGAGGTCAGTGGCTGGGTAGCCACTGGATATTCAAATCCAGATACATTGTTTGCGTGCCTCATTTAGAGCCAGATTGATCTGTCTAGAAGCGCTGAATGTTTTCCACGAGATCTGATCTGTTCTATATGTGAGGTGGACTGCTTCATAAAGCTGGCTAGTGTTGAACCACTCTTTATACCAGTACTGCTGCAAGGTTCTCACGATGTTCTGTCCCTTATGTTGATGCAAGATGATGTTACCCTCCCTTTATTGCTATTCTAATTCATTTTGAAAATCCAATTTGTTAAAGTTTATTTGCTACTAGGCAGGTAAAAAACACCCAGCTTTTTCGATAACCCCTGCAATGTGCATACGTTGAAATCCGCATTGACGAGAACCTGTGCGTTCCACTCGAACACCGTGATGACCAGGCTGCGTCCACAGTAACCAGAGGCTGTGAGATGTTAAGTGAGGATTACCACTGCAAGGTTTTTATGCGGTTGGAGACATTTTCCACATTTTGAGCGAGACACAAGACACTAAACACTATAACAATGATAGAAGGCAATTAAGAAAGGAGGGAAGTTAAGTATGATTAGTAAGACAAGTAAGGAAATGATATGGCAATGAAATAACCAGTAAATGATGTGTGTGTGTATGTGACAGTTTGTGTGAGTGTGTGTGTGAGCATGTGGTCTTAATTCAGTTATATATATTTTATACCATAGTAAGTACCTTGACATACTATTTTATTATAGTATATATATTATACACATTATATTATATTATTATGTATTTTACATTGTTTTTATGTTTTATATCTATTTTATTTAACGTTTAACATAGTTTTTTCTTGTATTTATTGTGTTTTACCTTCTCCTCTTTCCCTTTGCAAAGCACTATCAATGGCCTTGTGTTTGAATGGTGCTGTATGAATAAAGTTGTTTTGCCTTGGTTAAAGTGCAGAAAATAGAAAGCCTATACATTGAAATAAACCACACAGGTGATAGCTAACAGCACGCGTTGTGCTGCTCAGTGGAATGTGTTTTTTAAGCAACCGATGAAAAAATGTTACATTTGCAGTGGGAAAAAGTTCCCGGACTATAAAATGGATGCCTATTTATTTTTAAATCTTTACTGCCTCTTTCGTTCATGCATAATTTCGTTCTGTGTGAATTACAGTGGGCCATTCACTGGGCATGGCCGACCATGCTGGAACCAGTGTAAAGCAGCATATACAGAAGTGCAAATATAACAAATAAAGTCGATTATGATCTATTATTCATGGCATACTGTATATGGAGCCTTACCAGACATTTTAAACTAAAATATATGTACAGTATATAACACTATACCTGTTATTATGCAATTTACCATTGTTTATTTAAAATTACTATATCCATACCCAAGCATATAGTACAATGAAACACAAAATCATAATCAATACTTATTAAGCCACCATCTAAGAGGCATAAACAGCCACTGTGTTTTGGTGTCCGTGATGTCTTTAATACCACCATTTATATGTCAATATGAAATTGAGAAATATGAAGACATTGTTGTTGCTGTGTGAGACCCACACCAGTTAAGTCTTTTCGGCTCCCCTGCTCAGAACATTCCAATGTTATACTTAACATAACATTCACACTCAAGGGATTCACACTCAAGTTGAATATTGTATTTTGACTAAGATGATTAGACGCTTACTTATTCTGAGAATTAACCAAGTAAAAGTATCAACAATGATGAAAAAAAACATTTGGCTCAGAGGGGTATTGTGTTCACAGAGTGTTGTTGTAATGCTATGATATGTGCTTGTGTTATTGATATTACTTCACACAAACAACAAGAATAATAAAAAGCAATCGTGATTCTGGCGATTCATCCATGTCCCATTTTACCCCAGTTAAATGACATAGGTTACAGAAGCCCATTATTACTGCTGAGGATGAGTGTAAGGCAGGAAGGAACTGAATGGAAGTCCACATATGACCAGGCCACACACGTTCCCACTAATGGATAGATTAGAAGATAGAAGAGAACATAACCGTACGTACGACGCGTCCCAAACTGTCAACCGACATCTTCCCGACAGTCAATGAAATGAAAGTTCCCGTCGCCGTGTCGTTTCAGGCAGCGCTGGGGGCACCCCGGCGGCCGACCAGTCAGCGTGGACCCGACACTAAGCCGATCCGGCAGCGCCTATTGTCAGCCCGGTCGGACACACGCGAATACTCTAATCCCACGTCACGCTGTCAGACACTTCAATCTCTATTTTGGCGACTCCTTCCC
>OMKP01081641.1:5226-16390 GCA_900302375.1 Bathygadus melanobranchus | reverse complement strand
TTGTATGTCCTGGCACTATGTAGCATCCTGTATGTTTGTATGTCCTGGCACTATGTAGCATCCTGTATGTTTGTACGTCCTGGCACTATGTAGCATCCTGTATGTTTGTACGTCCTGGCACTATGTAGCATCCTGTATGTTTGTACGTCCTGGCACTATGTAGCATCCTGTATGTTTGTATGTCCTGGCACTATGTAGCATCCTGTATGTTTGTACGTCCTGGCACTATGTAGCATCCTGTATGTCCCGGCACTTGAAATAGCACGAGCATTGTGTAGCATTGTATCCTGGCTACCTTGCTGTTTTACTGCAAGGGGTCAACCTGGCAATTATGAGTTTGAAACTTGTTCTAATGACCTAACAATCAGGAGTGCTTGAAACTTGTTCTATTCAAATCGTACTGTACCATTAGCAATATAGTGTTGTTTCCCTCTTTCGACAAATGTACTTATTAAGTCACTTTGGATAAAATGCCTAAATGGAAATGGAAATGGAAAAAGAAGACGGCAAGGTTGCTGGGGTTCTTATAACCCCAGGGGAATGATTTATAATGTGATGGCTGATGGCTCAAATTATATGATGTGTTCAAATCTTCAGGACGTTCCACTGCTGGGTGGAGAGCTGGATGACCCGGCCTGACCTAAAGCCTGGCTTTGACGGTTGGCAGGTTGTGGACCCCACACCGCAGGAGAAGAGTGAAGGTGACTCAACTGTGTAAACCATGTCAATTACATTAAGGCCAAATTAATGAAAGGTGCTAATTAAAGGTACATTCCCTTCTCATTACTGGCCCCTTTGGCCGTTAAGTGAACTGCAGCCCGCTAAAGTTTGTGCATTTAGAGCACTGGAGTGCGAGCTCTGTGGGTTGAGGCAATAACAATCATAAACTAATGTTAGTTCTAATCATAAATAAACATAGTACAAATATAAAAGTTATATTTTTGTCATATTTGCCATTATCCACACATAGACGTCACTTCCTTCCTTTTTGCTGGCAAAATCGGCCCAGTTCAAATGGAATACAAATACCGCAATAGAGAGAGTCAGGGAAGAACTCATTTTCTTAAGTTAAATTACAACATGTTCATATACTGGCAATTTTAAGTGATTTATGCATGTAAAAATCCTACACGTAGTCCCTTTAATCAAGTCTTTTAAAAAATGTGTAAGAATCAACATTGAATAATACAGAAATGCCGAAATAACTTTTAGTTTGTTTGTTCCCGGTGGGTTTGAACAGGAGTGTTCTGCTGCGGTCCTGTTCCGGTGAAGGCCATCAAGGAGGGCGAGCTCATGAGCAAGTACGACGCACCGTTCGTCTTCGCCGAGGTCAACGCTGACGTGGTCACCTACAGCACGCAAGAGGACGGCAGCAGACAGAAGACGAGCAGCATCACAGCCGTGGGCCAGAAGATTAGCACGAAGGCCGTGTGCGTCGACCGCCGAGAGGACATCACTCACCTCTACAAGTACCCTGAAGGTACGACTGGAGACGTGTGTGTATATACCCTCCTGTGTTTATACCCTCCTGTGTATATACCCTCCCCCTGTGTTTATACCCTCCTGTGTTTATACCCTCCTGTGTATATACCCTCCTGTGTTTATACCCTCCTGTGTATATACCCTCCCCCTGTGTTTATACCCTCCTGTGTATATACCCTCCCCCTGTGTTTATACCCTCCTGTGTTTATACCCTCCTGTGTATATACCCTCCAGCTACTGCCGTGCTTTGAAGAGAAGACAAAGGTGATTAGTAATTGAAACCACTAACTCTCGTCTTCTGGCCACGCCCCCTCCTATCTCTCTCCTAAAGACTGCACAGAAGCTACCACACTTTCACTATTTGCTGCAGGCCTTTATCACAGAGATGTAATAGTAGGGGTGGAAGCAAGCGTAGCTCATTATTAAGTTAATTACGGGTGTGTAGCAGTCTTTTATATTTTGATGGATGGTTAAAATATGGCAGCACATGGTTTCTTGATAAGATAATACTTTATTAATCCCAGATGGCAAATCCCCATGTCACAGCTCAAATTGCAACAAAAAAGTAAAAACCACCACAAATAAATTAGAATAAATAAAATAGGGTTAGTATTAAATAATGTAAATTACTTCTTTTTTTAAAATTAAGTGTCGACATTACAGACGGTTGAGGTATACATGAAAGTATGCATTATCGACCATTATCCATAAGCCCCCTCAAGTGTCCAAGTGACTCAATCGAAGCCATACATCATCCCCCAGGCTCTGATGAGGAACGACAGACCTTCCAGGAGGCCAACCACCTCAACAAGCTGCTCCACCGGCAGCAGCGCCGGGGCCTCCAACTCGTCATCGAGGTCACCGAGGAGATGCGGAAGGGCTGTGACTTTGATGTGTTTGCGGTGGCCTCCAACAGCACGGCCAGCGAGAAGAGGTGCCGCCTGCTGTTCTCCTCCGTGGCGGTGTCCTACACGGGCGTGCTGATGGCCAACTGTGGCTTCAAAGACCTCCAAAACGTGGTGCTCGCACCCGGCGCACGTGAGTTACTATGACGTCATTTCGCGGACGATTCTGTCCTAAACGACTCGGAGTGAATTTTTCCAACACTTGTTTTCACATTCAACATCACTGTTTACTGTTAGTATGTCCAAAGTTACTTTTTTAGATACTTGTTTTCATATTTAACATTACTATCACTGTTTACTGTTTACATATTACTATGTCCAAAGGTACTTCTTTGTGGACATTGTCGATTCAAACCCAGAACCTTTCGGCTGGTAGTCAAACACCCTCAACCATGATACTAAACCAGCCCTAAGACCCATCAGATGGTCATCAGTTACTAGCACGCGTCTCCAGCCCATAATAAGATGTGTATTCCCAGAGCGCCGGGTTCCTCTGAGGCTGAACTACTCCAAGTACTGCGATGCGCTCACCGAGGACAACATGATCCGTTTGGCCGGCCTGCTGATCGACAACTCCACCAAGGACACCATCTTAACCCTGAGGGACATCGTGCTGGACAACCCAGAAATCAAAGTCCGCGTGAGTGTGTTCGCCTGTACAGCTGGGACAGTTTAAAAACTAAACACACTAAAAGTGTGTTTAGATGTTCAGATGTTCGGATGCAATGCACTTGTTCAGATGTGCTTTGTTATTGCTTGGTTCAGATGATGAAAAATAACACAATAACACATTGTAAAACTTTGTTTAGATGTAGCATTTAACGAGCATTAAATTCAAAAGAATCGGTCATTCCTTCTCATTACTGGCCCCTTTGGCTGGTAAGTGAACTGCAGCCTGCTCAAGCTTGTGCATTCAGTGCACAACAATCATAAAAAATGTTTGGTTTATCCTACACGTAAGATAAACCAAACATTTGCGCAACATTTCTGTCCGACAAAAAGTGAGTGTTTTAATGTTTATGTACCAAATGAGAAGACCCAACTGAAGCAATCTATCAAACTGTTTTTAGTTTTTAGCTATAAGGGGCGGCACTAGCTCAGGAGGTAGAGATGGTTGTCTGGCAACCGGAAGGTCGCTGGTTCGGTCCCTGGCTCGAGGTCGAGGTGTCCCTGAGCGAGACACCTAACCCCAACTGCTCCTGACGAGCTGGTTGTCGCCTTGCATGGTTGACACCACCGTTGGTGTATCAATGGGTGAATGTGAGGCAATGTAAAGCGCTCAAAAGCTTAGTATGTTAAGATAGAATAATAGAATAAGATTCCATTCTTTCTGATTCCACAGATCCTCGGTGAACCCAAGGAGAACCGTAAGCTGGCAGCAGAGATCACAATGCAGAACCCGCTTCCAGAACCCCTGACCAACTGCTGCTTCAGCATCGAGGGAGCAAACCTCACTGGGGGAAAGATACTTACAGAGAGGTACGAATAAACCACCATGTCTCTGTCTGACTGTTTATCTGTCATCAGACTGGCTGGCTGGCCGTCTGTCTGGACATCGAGACTGTCCAAATGTCTGTCTGTCATACATTACTAATTGTGTAATTGTATTAATTTTCTCATCAGAAAATCAGGATAAAGTGTCAAAACACTTAACACAATAGACTTAAGATCAAACAGTGCATACAGTGTTCCTCATTCTAAATCATGAACTCATGAATCAAGTATGTAACGACTAAGCTGGGTGTGTGAATATACCCTGACCCGAGGGTTTATCCCCCATTTTAAATCCAAGACCATGTTGTTAACACGCTCTGATGCAGTCCCCAGATGTGTGCTATAAGCAGAGCTGAGGCCAACGACTGAACAGAGTCCTGGTGCTGCTTAAAATCAAACCCTCCTCCTTACTGGAATGCAAGCAGTCTAACGTTTATCCAACAACCAAAGGAATAAGACTGAAAGTCTCCCAACAACACTCGTTGTATCTCATCCTCTGCTTCCTTGTGCACATGAATGGATTACGTTGCACATCTCCATAAATAGGAATAACTGTCATATAAGCCAGTAAATGATATCCCTAACATCAACATTTAGAAGTTGGGGAGGAAGGGGTGACTTGTGAGTAGAAAGGAGTGCATCTGAGTGCCCACTCTCTAATATTTAAATATTTATCGCCAGGCTTGAGTCGCCAGTGGAACCAGGGGAGGAAGCCAAGGTGAAGATATACTTCAAGCCCAACCACTATGGGATGCGCAAGCTGGTGGTGGACTTCAACAGCAGCAAGCTGTGTCACGTGAAGGGATACAGGAATGTCATTATTGGCAAATAGATCATCCCCCTCCCTGGACTCTGATCCAGAACAGGGCGGCCCCTCTGTTTGTTGCCTGTTTTTACTTGTGATTTGTGCTTTGACATACAGTTTGCTATCTACATTGGCATTTTGAATGCAATGCTTTGTTTTACAAGAGCTCTAATAATCTGCCAAATATGGCAAATGCTCTAAATGCAATAAAGTATATATATCCTGCTAGTAGATACCTGCTGATAATATTAGTAGTTATGGCTGACTTCTGATAGCCACTGTACTGCTATCCCAAGTCTTCATGAAGCCTAAACAAACATATGCACGCAAAAACTTGTAAAAAATGTCATTCCATTTTCAGTACTGTGTATTATTCCAACCGCATTAAAAGGGCTTGCCCTTAGTTTGCACCACATCGCTGCGTGCCTGGTGTTGTCCATGCTGCCCTAATGCAACCACTGGATAGAAAGAGAGTGAGCTCATACACTTTGAACCAATGAGGCACATTGTTGGCCCAGAATGCCGTTTCTGAAACTCGAACACAGGCTTTCAATAATGAGGACCTTTTTCATGAAGTAACCGATTCTTGAATCTTGACTTGGCTTTCAACAACGAGGAATGGAATTTTTCATGAAAAATGGAGGAAAGCAATCTTTCAAAATAACAGCGTACATTTTTATAGTCATCATCAGTCATTGCACGAGCTGGAAGAATAAAGTCTGTCTGATGTAGGCCACTGCAATGCTCCACTAGAGCACTACATGTTTTAATTAGTCTGGAGTATGCCATTAACATTTAAGTGGGTGGTCTGACATTTACAATGACCACCAAATTGCTGTTGGCTGATTAATTATTTTATACATTTTGATACCAAGTTCATTTAGAAATCAACCCATTTATCAAAGATCTTTGCAGTAGGAGTAATAGAAAGTAGCAGTAGCAATCATCAGCAGACTTTTGGAAATTTCCTGGTTTGGCCAAATGCTGCCCCCTAGTGGTCTAATGTACAAAACGCATGCGCTTTGGGTACCACACTGGTAATAATGTTTTTTTGCACATTACATTGACCGACACTAGCTGGCAGTAATACCCAAGTCTATGCTGCTACAGCCTTGTGAATTCAGTCTATTAGATTAAAAAGGTAAATGTTCCGTGTTCACAGAGTAGTCGTATCAAAGTGCATGAGCCATTTAGTAGCTTAGTGTAAATACTGTAAATGTTCAGACAGACTATCACTTCATCTTCCCAGGTTTTATTCCTTAACACATCAAATGTCGTTTCCAATTTGATTTGGTTTCAGGTCAATGGTTTTCAAAAGGCTTTTGGCCTTGCGTTATCATCTTGAGTACTTAAAAGGGTCAACAAATCAAATTACTTTGCCTGCGTTAAAACTCCACTCAGCCAGCAGATATGATTGTCCTTCAACTAGGCGTTGTTCACCCTTACGCTTTAACAACGAGGATTTATAGGCTCCGATCGCTGAAGTTTACGACCTTACCGTTGTTCACATTAAAGCTGCTTTGTACAGGTGCTCGCAATTTGCAAGCGAGAAGAGACACAACGTTCTCCCTTGTGGGTCGTTCTTGGGTTGTAGCCTTCTTGGTTTCTATAACCACAAAAGACATATCCCTCTTACAGGAAAACCTATTAAAAATAATATCAGACTAAATGTGGCCCTCGTCTCTGTTGAATTGGATGTAGACCTGTTTAAACAGCAGCATTGGGATTAGACACAGAGACAAAAGATCCCAACTTTTGTCAAAAGATCACAAAGTCTGACACAACAAGTGTTAGAGAATTGACATTCAACATTGCGTTGTTTGTATTTTGTTAAATAATTCAAATAAGTCGAATAGAATACATGTTATTTAAAGCATACAGAGTTGATAATATAGGCCTAGGCTACATTCGTGTGATGACAGAGACAGAGCATTTGTATGTCACCAAACAATACAAAGTGCTACGTATAGTTAGGCATTCATACAAAAACATTGACATCAAAAGAGCCAATTTAGCTTTTGTTACGTTAGCAGCTACAGTATGTTCAAAAAAACAAACATGAATGACCGTTGAGCCATTTGTTCAGAAATATTAGTGAAAAAGGATCTGACTGTTTTCATCAGTCGACTACATTTTAGTTGTGATGGCCAAATTTTCTAAATTGTATGATTTCCCTTATAAAAGCAGAAACGCCATCTTGCCTAATTACCTCTAGAACAGTAAATGAGAACGGAACCGCCCTGACACCCACCATTCATTTTCATGTGGTCGTCACAGGCGTACAGTCACATAAACATAGACTGCAAGCTATTGCAAAAAGAACCAACACAGGACAGCAAAAAAAACCAGCAATTAAGGGAACTTAATGGACTTAGTGACATACTATCATGCCCTTATTTGGCATTCAACAACACAGGCATTCAAACATACTATGTTAAACACACACAAATAACAATCCAGTGAGTGAGTTTTGTTGAGTAAATACACAAAGGGTCCATTGTGGTCCTTGACGATGTTTTAAATGATATACAAGCTTTATAGTGGAAACATCAGAAACATGCACTTCTCTCTCGCTCTGTAAATCCCCTCCAAAGCATCATCTTACAGCACCTTACAGTCCTCACCACAGCCACCACCACCACCACCACCACCGGCCTCTTGTCTCTTCAGCTCCTTCCCTGCAGCCAGGTACCCGTGCTGGGCATGCTGGTGGCCACCTGACGCCTGGTGCCTGGAGGTCTGCTGAGGCCTGGAGGCCTGATCCCGGTCCACAGACCCCGATCCCAGGGCGGGTCTGTGTGGCCCCACGTGGAGGTAGGCGTGGGCACGGTGGTGCTGTGGCACGCTGCCGCTGAAGTCGATGACGCGGCACTCGTAGGTTCCCTCGTCGGACGGCTTGACGCTGGACAGACGTAGCTTGTGGGAGATGTTGCTGCCCGCCACCTTCACCACCTGGCGGTCACAACGGGTGTCAGACATTTCAGAGGTGAGAGAACAGGAACTGTGGTTCTAAGCAGATACCGAAGCCTCAGTGGCTTCGGTATCTGAGGTAGCCTGAGGCGCCAACTACACTCTCTTCCAACCCACCTTCCTGTCTCTCTCCGGTGCTTAAAATGTATGCAAAATGAAATGAGCGCTGAGCAGATGCTTTTCATCCAAAGTGACTCACAGGGATACAGTTCTGGGTTCAAACCCCAATGTCATCTTTGAGCAAGACGCCTATCCCTGGCCTGCATGCTCAGTGACAAATAATTCACTGAAATGGCTTTGGATGAGTGTGTCTGCTAAGCGGTTAAGAAATGAGCATAGGGGTTAGGGCATCTTGCTCAGAATGCCTACAGGTAGACACAACATTGGGGTACATTCACAACATAAGGTAAATGAATCAATAAAACTGTCTAGCAATCACTGAGTTTTTATTGAGGACTTTTGAAAGTTTGAAACTCACACTTATTTTGGTTGCATCCTTGGACATCTGCTCCAGAGGTACCATCTGCACACAGATAACACAGAAAATGTTCTGAGCAAAGGAAAGATCAGGTGAGATCAGCTCTGTGCACAGTGAGCTGAGTTATAGTGAACCTTGTTGATCTTTTCAAAGATATTATACAAGAGCTTTGCCTTTTTATATTACTGTTCTGTGGAAAAAATATTCTCCACAACATCAAGCTGATGAGTGGTGTGTGTGTGTGTAAGAGGCAGAGAGAGTGTGTGATTGTGTGTGTATGTGTGTGTGTGTGTGTGTGTGTGCATATGTAGCTGTGCACACATGTATGTGTGCCTGTGTGAGTGTGTGTGTGTGTGTGAATGTGCCTGTGCACGCATGTGTGTGTGTGTGTGGCTTTGTGTGCCTGTGTGTCTGTTTCTGTGCATGTGCGTGCGTGAGTGCTCCAATCTACGCAGATGAGAGCTGGTGTGCGGAGGCAACAAGGTATTCTTCTGGGTATGGGTATGAATAATGCAGGAGGAGAGAGACAGAGATTTAAAAAATCTATTTCTTCTTCGGTGCCAATTATAGTGTCTGGAGGCACAAGAGGGGAGTCTGAGTTCCCTCATGTTGGGGAAGCTAACATGTTTCCCCAATGCTAGCGAATGCTAATCAGCAATTTGCAATCCCTTCCTGTGCCACAGGCTTTCTGTTGTGGCTAATATTGCATGTGTGTGTCTGCATGATGCATGTGAGCAACATGTGACTAGATCGGTCGGATGCAAAGTCGTCCATAATGAATGAAGCCTTTGGCTCTTAATTACTAGAATAGTGTCTGTTAGCCGTGTGTGGAGAAAAGAGAGGAGGGTAATAAAAAAGGATGAAACTTTTAAAGGCACACTGTAAGACTCTTCTCATGCTAAAATGACCAGAATATCTGTAATGATTTTTATAATCAATAAAAATACGTTTTTTTGTCTATTGTGATCTGTCTCTAAATGTCAAACACCTAAGTTACAATGTACAAAAACCAAAAGAATTCATTGCATTCTAATTTGAACCAGTAGTTAGCTTTCGAAGCGCTTACAGGAAAGGTAATTCACTGCAACGTATACTTAGTTTAATCACCTGGTACTACAACTTGAGGCCAAACACATGATTTCACACACAGTGCTGCTATGATCTAACGTCATATTCGTGATAATACTTTTACTAATCATAAAATAGCTCACGGCCAGCCATCCCATTCCACGTCGCATCGTATTCCAAGACCAACTGTGGTCTGTTACGTCTGTTTTCTAACCTGGTTGGTGGTGAAGGTCTGGCTTGGCCTGTGCCCCTGCTCCTCCTCCTCCTCCTCCTCCTCCTCCTGCTGCTGCTGCCTGCTCCTGTGTTTCTTCATGTACCACCACTGGATCTCCAGGGAGTAGGACTGAGAGCCGGCCCCGCGGAAGGAGCACGCCATCTCTACGTCCTCCCCACTCTGGGTGGTCGTGTCGTGGGGAACCTCCGTGAAGATTGCTGGGGAGCGAGAGAGAGAGAGACAGAGGTTAAGATAATACATTTATTAGATTGTTTTGTGTTCGATTTTACGTACTTGTTACAATGTTTTATTTGTATTTGTTATATTATATTGTTGTTTTTGAATGCTTTGGCAATGCAAGCATGTTTTTGTCATGTCAATAAAGCAAATTTAAAATGAAAGAGAGAGCGAGTGGGCTACTAGTGAGTTTGGTGGTAAAAGTCTGTTTTTGAAATCTATTAAATCAAGGATTCATTAAACCCACATAAAGGCGACATGTGACTAACGTGAGGTCTTCTGTGTCATTTGAACGTCGGGATGAAAAGCTCAAATGAAGCACGAGAAAAAGCATCACAGCCCTGCAAAGTAGTGAGACAGATCTGCTTTTAATTACTTTTTTAATTACAACAACCTTACTCTATAACTCGTGAATCAATTAATTTTAGATGGATGTGCATGCAATTCAATTAGCTTGATGTTTTTCCTCTCATTGAATTGCAGTTCATGTCGATGGGACAATTTTCCGTTGATAACATTCCTTCTTATCTCTTGATAACGAGTGTGCGTTATCATTGTAACACGTAGCCAGTAGGTGTGTCTCTCTCCGTGTTGGGGTTACACAACGCAAATAGAGGACAGGTCAGTGTTCTTGGTCTGGTATCCTAAGCCCTCTAGTTCTCTTAAGAACACTGATGCGATGGTTTGAGAACACGAGCACGCCAGATACAAATGAAGACCGGCGTAATCACAGGGGATGTACGCTAAGACACATCGTCTACATAAATCCCACGCGTTTGTTCATAACGCCACGCGACACGCAGACCTTAAGACCTTAAGACAGCAGAAAGTAGAGAACGCCATGCCAGCGGAGTCAAGAATACAAAACACAACACAAAGATACAGCAGATGCTTTCATTCAAGGGATTTATATATATATAAACCCAGAACCTTTCTGCTGGGAGACGCGCGAAGACCATCGTAGACCAGGAAATCAATGTAATAAACAAACAACCTTGAGACACATCAAATCGGGTTCAAATCACATGAAAGGCCGGTTCAGTGTCACGAACGCAGAAAGATTCCTGCCACCGATTCCGCCTCGCATTGACTGTGTTCTCTGTAGCATGCTAATTAATGTGCTCCATGTAAAGTAAAGTGAAGGGGCCCCTCAGGCCGTCCACGCAGCTCTACAGCGTGTCACAAATGGCCATTTAATGCATCATACACCATTGGGTCCTGCATTTATACAACCTCTTAAACTGCTTTACTCCTCGCCTGCCCTCTCTCTTACAGTCTCTCTCTCTCTCTCTCTCTCTCTGCTACTGGCTGTATCGATGTAATGACCATGTACAAATATCACACAGGCCCGCGTGGGATCAACTGAACTAATGGCTTTCTTTGGGTTGCTTTTGTTTTGTTGCCTAATCTTTGCAGGGCAGTGATTGCTGTGGACATTTAGGTGTATGTATAAAAATCGATGTTGTAATATGGAGGAACGTCTCCTCAGGGGGTGGGGCGGCAGGGGTGGG
>OMKP01081637.1:0-14995 GCA_900302375.1 Bathygadus melanobranchus | reverse complement strand
GTTCCCGGCCCTGTGAGTAGGAGGGGAGAGGGTGAGTGTGAGATCGAACGTGGAGAAAAAGCCGATAAATTCGGATGAGTGTAACTTCTCTGGCTGGATGTTGAAATCGCCCAGGACAACCAGGGGTGTGCCATCATCCGCAAAGCAGCTGAGGACGGCATCCATTTCGTCAAAGAAGTCACAGAGGGGGCCTGGTGGACGGTAGATCACTGCGATATTGAGCTTGGTGGGAAGGGTAACAGACACAGCATGGAGTTCGAATGCAGACCTGTTGAGGTGTTCCAGGGGAAGGACCTGATAAGACCACTTTGGGGAGATGAGGAGTCCTGTCCCCACTGCTCTCCCCCCTGAGGGTCTTGGGGTGTGTGCGAAAGAGTAGGCCGTTGAGAGGGCAGCTGGGGTGGCTGTGTTTTCAGGGAGGATCCAGGTCTCTGTAAGGGCCAGGAAGTGGAGATTTTGGAGGGAGGCGTAGGCCAGAGTGGTGTCGGCTTTCTGGACGGCCGATTGGCAGTTCCAGAGCCCCTCCTCAACATCAAGGTCTGTGTGGGTAGAGATCGTCGGATAGAGAAGATTGGAAGTGTTCCTGTATCGAGTAAAGAGCTCCCGGCGGCATCTGCGCCTGTAGGACGTCCTGACTGCGATAGAACACATGGTGCATGACTACGATGGCTACGATGGATAGAAGGAGATGTAGCTTGTTGTTGACTCCCTCGATTGACTCCCGTAGAACGACTAGTCTTTGTTCTGCGGTCATCCCGTAGAACGACTCCCTGGTCTTTGTTCTGCGGTCTTCCCGTAGAACGACTCCCTGGTCTTTATTCTGCGGTCTTCGTTCCAAGGGCCTGACGCTACAGCTGACGCTTCACCCACTCAACACAACAATAGGTGGCAGGTAGGTCACAAGGAAGTACTTTCCTAAAAAGGCACTTTGAAATGTAAAGTTACATTTAAAGTAGCTAAGTTAACAATAGCTAGTTAGATTCAAGTTTAGCTTGAATTATTTCTAGCAACTTCTACAATAATAGTACAATAAAAACATCTCTAATTCAGTTTCCCTACTCAATATCAGTTGCAGACAGCTTAGACTGAAGCTGGCAACTCAACAACAATAGCAACAACAGACAGTTAAATTCTAAGTTCAATTCAACAAGTTAGCCTGCAAGTTGCTCTGTCAGCTCTGTTTCAACAAGGATGACTTAGTAAACACAGTTCTAATTCAGATTATAGACTCACTAGCAGCAGGATAGTGTTTAGTCTCCTATTCCAAAACAAATGTTACATTTGTCGAATGAGTGAAACAACAATATATCGCTAACCCAGTGCTGTTTCTTACCGTTCTCTTGATGCTTGGTTGAACAGTCAATCCAGTTGTGCTGGTTAGCAGCCCAGATCATCTCAAACTGGTGGAAGAGGACCTTGAATTTCCATGCATAGGGCACAAAGGAGTAAATGTCTGGGGCACTGTCACTAGCCCAATCCTGGATTAGATCTGAAAAGAACAGCCATTGGGATAGTGATGGAGTAATTAATTAAACATGAATGAAAACAAATGGCAAATACTGTTAAATTGTGTTTATTGCTTATTAATTGAGTATGGGTCAGCTTTACCAGAGAAAAAGTTTTTCTGGGCATAGATGAAGTGGTAGGTTGCCTTGTACACCTCAATCTCACACTGCCATGACTGAGGCATGTTCCAAACTCTGGGATAGCTGGCTATGACATGGAACTGAAAGAAAGATCATAGATAAAAAGGGATTTTTCCAAACTGCATGAGAAATTAGGTGGCTGATAAAAAAAATGGTGGTTTTGGAAATTATCTCATTTTATAGAAACACTTGTGGTACAGGAACAAAATGGTCTGTGTGTGTTGTTGTTAAAACACTTTTTCAGTCAATTTTCAGTACAATTATCTGTTGACCTTTTCTCTGAAAACATCTCAATATAAATCAGCTATCAGCTAACCAAGGATATAGGTGATAGATTGGGGAAGATGATTCCAGAGGGTTGGGGCTAAAACAGCAAAGCCACGATCACCTTTTAATTTGTGACTGGAGCAAGGAATGCATAAAAGGCAGAGATTTGAGGATCGGAGTGGTCAGGGAGTGGACAATGACTAGGAGATCAAGACCCACGAGTTCACCTGGACTCTGAATAGCTTCACCTCCTACCCACTTCTCCTCCCCAACCCTTTCCCACCTACCCATTTACATTTACATTTAGGGCATTTGGCAGACGCTTTTATCCAAAACGACTTACAAACAGTAACACATTTGTCGAAAAAGGGAGACAACAATGTAACAATACCCAATCAATGCTTGAATCCCACCCCTCCTGGATCCCTAGCACTTCCATGTTTGTATGTCCTGGCACTTTGTAGGATCCTGTATGCTGGTGTGTCCCCAGCACTTGAAATAATACTTAGCTCACATAGCATCTTATCCTGGCTACCTGCTGTTGTACAGTCTGGGGCCAACTGAGCAATTGTAAGCTTGTGACTTGTTCTATCGACCTGGCAATCAGGAATGCTTGTTCTACATTTACATGTAGAGCATTTGCAGACGCTTTTATCCAAAGCGACTGTACTATTCTAATTGTACTTTACCATTAGCAAAATGTACTTCGTCAAATGTAAATGTAAGTCGCTTTGGATAAAAGCACCTGCCAAACGCCCTAAATGTAAAAGATCAGGAAAGGAACGTGGAATAAATGAAACATCACTTTAAAAAAGGAGAAGGAATCAGTGGGATTACTGTTTATTGGAATGAGGCAGGCCACAACACACTTGCGCACTAAGTGAATGAGTAACAGTTCCATGGTCATTATTGTCTTGTGTATGTAGAATAAATTGTTAAACTGGATTGCTTATGAAAATAGCACAAACGTATGTGTATGCATCCGCACACCGGTTATTAGCCGGCTTATGACTGGTGAAAAATGATATAATCTGTTTGTAGTGTACCACACATTCAAAAGTAAAAGCGTAGTTTGTTGAGCGTAGTTTGCAGTTTCCTACAATTTTTACACTTCAGCTTCATTACTGTCGATGTGATGTAAAAAAAAAAGTTCAATAATGGGCGATATATCAGCAAATCCGATGTCGGTCAGGCTCTAGCACACCAATGGGTAAAAGGTGCCTGTGCTGTACTGTACTAAGTTTAAAACATTAGCCAGTAGAACATGTTGAACCAGAGAATGCGGCATAATAATTATTGGAATTATAATAACTCTTCTACTTACAGCAAGCATCTCTGCCTCCAGTAGGGTCCTGTACTGCATGCTGCTGGTGGTGTCGACATGAAGCAACTGACCTTTAATGGTAGGAGAATAACCTAAATGCATAAGTAAAAACAAGTTGTTTGAAGTCAATGGTTTGGACGCTGACCTTCAATGCTGTCAATCAGCGGTCTCGATTGCACACAAGGATGTAGGTTTGCATGGTAAAACTAAATAAAATGACAGCAGACCACACTGTCCATCTGCTACTTGTAGAAAGTATAGCATAGCACAACATAGAAATACTTTAGAAGTTTGCAAAGTTTTCAAGGGTGGCAAGACGTCCAGTCCTCAAGGATAATACCACTTTCTCAATTATTGGCATCTGCATTTTGTTGAACTGATTTTGGCGGCCGCCAAATCATTTTCAATGTAGGAAAAACCATGAGGTGGAGTTTGCGCAGCCTATAAGACTAACTGGAAAAGCCTAACCACTTCTGTGTTGGAATGGATGTTTGGACAATTTGTTTGGACAACCAATTTGTCGCGATTAGTATTAAGAAGTTATTCAGTACAGTATATCTTCAATTTACTATCTATCTCGCTCTCCGATCAAACAAATGCAGTGCAGTCCAAGTAGGATGCTGTGCAACGTTACCTTTCTCTCCTACAGTCATGGGAATATTGACCTCCAGGTAAGAGCCTGCACCCACGTTCACATGAATTGCATTGGTTTCCTAGTACAGACAAGGGGAAGAAATAGAGCAAGGATAGGGACAATGCATTCTCTTTACTATGCACACTATCAAAATATCTAACATTGTGTGAAAAAGCAGGAATTAAGTATCAATACTTGGGAAAAATACCAATGTAATATAACAAGAATGGGGTACAGAAAAAGAGAGACATGGATTACTTTAATTTAATTAGGTTAGATAATGTGAACAAAAATATACCCTATTCTTGGTAAAGAGCAGGTCAATGGTGGCATTATCGATGATGTTCATGCGCAGCTCGAATGCCAAAATCTGCCGTAGTGTCCCTGGTTGTGCAACCTCTGTCACCTTCATGGCTTGGTAGTCAGCGGGCAGGAAAAACTTCCACAGAGCATCTCTGCGGGATAAGTGTTTAAAGTTAAAACTTCTGTAAGGAGACCATGTACAAAATTGTTATATAATTATAATTATAACCTGGCCATCATTCTGAGGTGGGGGTGTTTATGTGTTGACCTCATAACTAGCTGATGATCCCATTTCCTACATTGACTTCACATGAGCTTACCTTTGGCGGTCAGCCCAGGGTCCATAATTGAAGTCGGTTCCTTTGCCACAGACGATATCCAGGCCCCGGCAAGGAGGCAGGTCCTGCAGCTTGTCCCCCACCCCGCCCACCTCAGTCTCACCACTGTCCTGCTCCTCAGGGACCACACCTTCCCACAATATTCCCAGAGACATAGTGTGATTCACAGGGACATGTGCTAGCAGATTGAATACCTACGTATGCTTTCGTATTACTTTCCTATATATGCTTATGTTACAATTAGTCTTACAAATCAGGCTTTATCTTAATAAGTTAAAGTCTGATAGCAGACAAGGTCAAATCTGGGTGAACGAGACGTTTCACTTTATTTTGCTTCATATTTGTTTCGACCAATCCATGCCCTAGGAACTATGTTGACATGCAAGTACTGTGGCTGCAATCGTTTGGCTACGTAACGCTTGGGTTATGCTGTTTAAAATGGTGGAGCAGCCAGTTAGTTTCACATGAAGCAGAAAGAATTAGCGGAGAGCAGCCTTGTCCTATGAGATTGTGGATACTTCAATAGTTTCTAACGAACATGGGGATGTGTGAATGATGACAAGTGTAGGACCTAAATAAGAAGTTACCTTCTTTAGCACAAACCTTAAAAAAAAAAAAACAGTGGGGAGATGAAGCCCATTCTCTAGTGAGTTATTGCGTCCTATAACTGAGATCAATGAAACTGGCTATGCAAGTTAAGTGCAGCCTAACTTTATTGGGAGTCATATTTAGTCTGAGTTTAATGAGAAATTACGTTAAATGCAAGACATGCATTAATTGTCTCAGTGACTGAACAAAATGACGTGATCGGCAAATTTTAAGTTTGATCAGCCGATCAATCGGTGTGTATGCGCACGTGTACGTACCCGGTTCATCTTGGTAATAGTATATATCCACATCGTTCGACTGCATTACTACGAAGCCTTCTCCCATCAGTCTTGGAGGTCTACAGGAGAGTAGTGCCACATTTGAAAGTTGAATTTGTGAAGTTAATTAAAGTATTTGTTTCTTTAACTAATGACTATTACATGTTACAACTTGTTTATATATACAGTTGCAAGAAAAAGTATGTGAACCCTTTGGAATTACCTGGATTTCTGCATGAATTGGTCATAAAATGTGTTCTCACAACAATAGACAAACACAGTCTGCTTAAACTAATACTAATAGCTAATTGGAGTCAGGAGTCAGCCAACCTGGAGTCCAATCAATGAGACGAGATTGGAGGTATTGGTCAAAGCTGCCCTGCCCTATAAAAAACACACACCAGTTTTGAGTTTGCTATTCTCAAGAAGCATTGCCTGATGTGAACCATGCCTTGCACAAAAGAGCTCTCAGAAGACCTACGATTAAGAATTGTTGACTTGCATAAAGCTGGAAAGGGTTACAAAAGTATCTCTAAAAGCCTTGATGTTCATCAGTCCACGGTAAGACAAATTGTCTATAAATGGAGAAAGTTCAGCACTGTTGCTACTCTCCCTAGGAGTGGCCGTCCTGTAAAGATGACTGCAAGAACACAGCGCAGAATGCTCAATGAGGTGAAGAAGAATCCTAGAGTGTCAGCTAAAGACTTACACAAATCTCTGGCACATGCTAACATCTCTGTTGATGAATCTAACTAAACAAGAACGGAGTTCATGGGAGGACACCACGGGGGAAGCCACTGCTGTCCAAAAAAAACATTGCTGCACTTTTGAAGTTTGCAAAAGAGCACCTGGATGTTCCACAGCACTACTGGCAAAATATTCTGTGGACAGATGAAACCAAAGTTGAGTTGTTTGGAAGGAACACACAACAGTGTGGAGAAAAAAGAAAAGAAGAAAGAAAAAAAGGCACAGAACACCAACATCAAAACCTCATCCCAACTGTGAAGTATGGTGGAGGGGGCATCATGGTTTGGGGCTGCTTTGCTGCCTCAGGGCCTGGACAGATTGCTATCATCGACGGAAAAATGAATTCCCAAGTTTATCAAGACATTTTGCAGGAGAACTTAAGGCCATCTGTCCACCAATTGAAGCTCAACAGAAGATGGGTGATGCAACAGGACAACGACCCAAAGCACAGAAGTAAATCAACAACAGAATGGCATAGAAGAAAATACGTCTTCTGGAGTGGCCCAGTCAGAGTCCTGACCTCAACCTGATTGAGAGCGATTCACACCAGACGATTCACACCAGACATCCCAAGAATATTGCTGAACTGAAACAGTTTTGTAAAGAGGAATGGTCCAAAATTCCTCCTGACCGTTGTGCAGGTCTGATCTGCAACTACAGGAAATTGCTGCCAAAGGAGGGTCAACCAGTTATTAAATCCAAGGGTTCACATACTTTTTCCACCCTGCACTGTGCATGTTTACATGGTGTGTTCAATAAAAACATGAAAACATTTAATTGTTTGTGTGGTGTTAGTTTAAGCAGACTGTGTTTGTCTATTGTTGTGACTTAGATGAAGATCAGAACACATTTTATGACCAATTTATGCAGAAATCCAGGTAATTCCAAAGGGTTCACATACTTTTTCTTGCAACTGTACATAGACATCTTTGACATAACGTCAAAACGGTTTATTTCTTCACATTCTGTTGATAATGGTAGCTCATTTTTGAATGTTTTAAACTAATAATCTTAGACGTTCTTCTAAACTGAGTCTCAAACTCTTTACCTTTTCCTTTCTGCAGGTTCTTCTCTGCCTCTTCAAACAGACCCGGTAAGTGAATCACCACACCGTTACCTGGGTTACAGCAAAACCATTTATAATCAGACAGGTCAAAGAAGGGTCAGGGCCATTTTGGATCTGGCACACACCTTCATGTCATCACAATAGTAGTGTTACGGAGAGGAGGAGGCCAGTGTACCGATGAAGGAGACGGCCTTCTTGTTGAGGACCCCGCTGGGCAGCAGGTGGAAGTCATACTCCACAGAGTCCACTACCACCGTGTGGCCTGCATTGTTCCCGCCCTGGAGTAGAAACACGACACATTTAGCTTAGCTTTATATTAGCATGGCTTTAGCCTCAAGACAGGGCATTCTTTACCCTGGAATAGAGAACACAACATGTTTAGCTTAGCTTTATTTTAGCTTAGCTTTAGCCTCAAGACAGGTCATTCTTTATGCCCTGGAATAGAAAACACAACACATTTAGCTTAGCTTTATAGTAGCTTAAGTTTCAAGACAGGAAATTCTGTTAGTACTGAATCAATACAAACAACATCTGCAACTATGGCTCGCCCTATTGTGATTAAAGTGTGTTTTGATTGAGTCTCATGGTTCTCATTTTGATTAAAGTGTGTTTTGATTGAGTCCCATGGATCTCATGCATCTCCATAGCAATGGCCAGTAGTCAAACAAATACACAAGAACCACTCAACTCAATCAAAACCCAGATCAAACCCAAAACAAAAACTGCTGATTGCAGCTTGAAGCTGAACTTGTTTTCCCATCGCGAAGAGGAAACAAACGAGTCACAAACCAAGGCACAACCTTTCTCTGTCGTTGAACCGCAGTGGGGGAATGAGCTCCTGACCAGCTTCCGCAAGAGACTCAAAGACTCACCTATTCAGAGTTCACCTGGACGCTGCATAGCGTCCCTTCTTAGCCCCCACCTCTCCTCCCTAGCCCTCTCCCACTTACCCAACCAGGGTTTGAATCCCATCCCCTCCTGGATCCCTAGTATTTATATGTTTGTACTTCCTGGCACGTGGCACTTGAGCTAGTACTTAGCATTGAGTAGCACCGTACCCTGGCTACCTTGCTGTTTTACAGCAAGCTTGAAACTTGTTCTATTAACCTAACAATTATGAGTGCTTGAAACTTAGAAGTGTCTGCCAAATGCCCTAAATGTAAATATTTTGATTCAGTACTGCCATAATTGCCTGTATGGCAAGTTTCAACACTGCACCAAGGTCAAATGCTGCCAATAACATGCCGTAACTTAAAAAAAAAAAAAAAATTGTCCCGTGTGGCTCAATTAGCTGAGCATGGTAACGTGGTTTTAGTAATTCTGTACTGTTTTTTTGCCTTTGTACGTGTCCAGCAAAAAGAGATGGACAGATAAATTCATAAATAAAGTAGATAGAGACAGACAGAGAAACCAATGTGACCGTTAGCTGCATAATATTACATGCTAACCCTGTGACTGTACAAACATGTCGTTTGTTTGTAAAGATATGTTGTTATAGTGGTTTGCCATTTTTTCCCCTCTCCTTCCACAGTGAAGGTGGGCTGTGGACAAACAAGATGGCCGCTGACCAACGGGGGTCACGTCCCCAAGCCCACACTAGTAAACATTCCCTGTTCTCCTCCTTAATGAGTCTCTTCATGCAAGACCAGTTAGCCGATAAACAAACGCCCGATACATTCCTTTCACAGTAAGTGTACAATGGAGAATGGACAACATTGACCTTTCCAATAGACAGTACAAGACTTGTTGGGAGGTTGATCTGCACTGGTACGACATAAGACAGCTGTGAGCATAGGATAGGAAGTTTGTACATGTGGCATGTTAGGAAAATGATTCATGATGATGACTGAAGTGCACAACAATGGTTTTCCTGTGGCCGGGTCAGACGTTCTTTGTCACAGGAAAATTGTTGTTGAACACCGTCGTCGTTGTCATCGGTGATGTTGACAATAACCGTTTAAAAAAACGAATTATTTTCCATGAAACGTGTGGATTTCACTTTTTCTTAATCCTCACTTTCGTATTGCCAATACACATTTCCCCTATTCTCTGGAGTCTAGCAGTTTGGACATTACATAATCATTGCATCAGCGAGATGAAGGAGCTATCTTTAACCTTTAGTTAAAGATACTATGGGCTGTTCAGAACTTTCCTGGAATGTGGAACATTTACAGGGACAGCTGACACCCAACTAGCTAGCAGATACACACGTTGTACACTGGTGCATACCCTTCAGTACACACTGTGCTCAGCAAAGTACATCATTTGCTGTCACAGTTTTGTTTTCATACATTTAGATATCTGGCTGTGTGATCTGTTACTGTACATCTATGATAAATTATCACATCCACATTTCTGTTATGTCATGTGAGCATGACATAACACAGAAATGTGGAATTATCATCAACAAAATATTGACATGCCAGACATACGCATATGTAACTCAATGAATTACATTCTAGCAAGTGAATGTGAGCTTCGCGTGTTCTGCCTCGCAGAATCGCAGATCTCGCGAGATAGCAAGGTCATTTTTATACACACACACGCGCGCGCACACACACTATGCTACTAGCGCTAGCCAGAGGAGGATAACTGTAGAGGACACCACCACGTTGAACATACACACACAACACAACAACAACGAACACACGCGTTACAACCATAGCCTTAGCGTGTCAGAGCCATCATTGTACCTGGCACCGGCACACGATGTCCGCATCCATGGCCAGCAAGTCCACCACTTTCCCCTTCCCCTCGTCTCCCCACTGCGCTCCCAGGACCACAGTCACTTTATTCTGTGGCTCCTTGTGTAAACGAAGCGCTTCGTGAAGATTCTCCCGGGGTCGCTTCAACACCGGCTCGCCGTTCACCATGACCGTGCCTTTGCCGTTAGACATCGTGCTGTTAGATGCCATGCCGCCGATGTTGCTGCTGCTGCTCGTAGGGGGAGGGAACGGCTTGACCGGAAAATAAGTTTACCGCGTTTCTATGCGTTGGAGGAAGTGCAGTTCTGGCGGCGGCCAACAGGTGGCAGCATTGATCAAGTATAGTTACGTATGTAGGCGTTGGACCTGCTTAAGGCACAGGACGATAATCCGAGTTAATATAGAGATACAGCTACACAAACATATGCAGACTACAAATACATGTACAGAATTAATTTATAAAACTACACAAATATTCTTTAAAAAATACACATGCACACATAATAATGTAGTAGATGCAAATGAGTATAAGGAAGTATGGAGTGTTACTCAGCTAGCAGTTAGTAAGCTTTTCTTTAAAAAACAAAAAACATACCTGATATAGGCCTAAATCAAAAAACTTTACACGGGGTTGGTTGTCACATGGGGTTGGTTGTCACAGTGCTTATTACAGCCAAACTGGAGGGCGCTGTTTAACCATGTTGATATCAAACATTTAATGCGATATCATGCTCATTTCTATCTGGCGATCTTGTGTACCCTAACACAAAAAACATTGAGGTGAGAAGAAATGTTTTGATTTGTATGTGTCAGAGAGCAGTTTTTCATGTTGGTGTTGCTTTTGTAATAAAAGGTCGTAGGTGATTAGGCATTTCATAGTCAGACACGCAGTGTTGGGACACAGTTGGGTTACAGTAACGCCATTACTTTTGGCAGTAACTAGTACTCTAACGCATTTAACTTTTTAAATTCAGTAACACAATTACCGTTACTAAATGGTTCGCTACTGCTTTATTTTTATGTAGATTGGTAGCGAGCTGCAGTGCAGTCCTGACTCCTGTGTCACATGCGGAGACACGTTGTGGGCGTGTTTGTGTTTACGCTAGTCTAGACTGTCATGGCGGCGCCCACTAAGTCGAGTTTTTTTCACATGGAGATATTCTCACTATTTCTCTTTTGTCGAGCACAAATAAAAGAACGTTTTAGTTAATTGTAAATTGTGTCTTGGACACAAAGATCCGGTCTACTGCCCAAAACACCAATTCAAATCTGTTGAAGCACCTGGAGAAACAACATGCTTCAATGAAGCTAGTAGCTAAAGAGTCTAAAGACCCGGACTCAGTTCAGTGATGTGAATGCAAATGAACTGAAAGTTGATCAACAGATTTTATTATTCTCCAATGCAGTAACGGTACTGAAATGAAGGCTGTAAGGGCATTAATGGGAGCAATTTAAATAATGTTTTTGTTGTTTTTAAGTAACTAAAAAGTTACTTTTCACAGTAACGCATTACTTTTTGGTGTAAGTAATCAGTAAAGTAACAGAGTTACTTTTGAAATAAAGTAACTAGTAATGGTAACTAGTTACTATTTTTCAGTAACTAGCACAACACTGCAGACACGTATTAAAAAGAGGAAGGTAATAACTTTAATTCTCGTCTACTTTTCAGTTGCTAACGAAAGACCTGTGGTAGCTAGCATAAAACCATTGTCAAGAGTGCAGTATGCAGAGTTGTCTCACTGCTCCGGGGGTTGGTTGTCACAGTATGAGAATGTTATGGGTATGTAGGTAGCAATGTTTTTTACTTCTTTATTGGCAGATTGGTCAGGAACAGGAAAGATAGACAGACAGGGGCAGCGGGGCAGCGCGCCAGCAGATGTTATGCTCTTGGCTGTGAGGCAGGTCAAAATAAGCAGTAAAAGCAGACGAACCACAGCCAAAGACTTTAATATGAACTACCGAACATTGACCCGTTACTGCCAAAAAATCAAACCACTGAGGACATAGAGGGCAGGGCTAACACACCATCAGTGCCAGTTGGCTACATAACAAATCGGTAGCTTTTCAGTCGCTATCTGTAAAAGCAGCTGGAGAACTACATTATGGAGGCCTCTGACATCTACTATGGTCTTGCACATAAATAACAACCCCACAACCATGCAGTGAGAGTAGTCGGGCCAGTTCTGAATGGTTTTGTGGCTTTCAGAAACCACCCACCCTTCTCTGTCCATCCACTCTCCGGAGCCCACAAGTTTTAACAGGCATGTAGAGAAAGTCATGTTATAACACAAATTTGGGCCTCATGGTATTTGGAACATGGATAAGACAGGTGTTACCACAGTTACCAAATCGGAGTCAAAGTTGTGGCTTCAAGGAAGGGCTTCAAACATGTGGGCAGGCTCACTTCAGCTGAAAGGGGAAACCTGGTGACCATCACCAGTGTGCCCCACAAGTGTAGCCACACCTAAAGAGAAGCGGAAGCAGAGGGCCAAGAACAAGAAGCAACAGAGGGCAGAGTCCTCTGATGAAGAGGTGTGTTTATGCCTGGTCTGTGTTGAGCCGTACACCAATAGCAAGTCCAAGGAAGTATGGGTACAATGTGTGGTCTGCCGTAACGGCTCACCGCTGCCAAAGCGGTATACGCTTGTCAGAACTGCGACGCATCTGTGTGAGGTACAGGAATTGCTAGATGAAGCCTATACACTCCGTTAAACATGGAGAGAGTTCAGACAGTCAGCATTGTAAACTGCTTTGGTGTATCGATGTTGTAGTCCATTTTGTTCTCACTCACTCACAGTTGCTCAAGTTACTTGTTATACACATTATGTGGGCTACTTTTAAGTCATCATTTCTTATAGAGAAATGAGATCAGAAACATTTATGTTATAGTGTACATATGTTGTCATGTTTTTAATTACACACACACACACACACACACAATTGAATTGAAAGTATGGATTTAATAAAAGCTATTTTGTCAACACTGAAACTAATCCTTCATTACAGAGAATAATTCAAATAATCATGGTTCACATTTATGGTTTAATCCATGAATGGTTTAAAAAAATTCCCATTTTAAGCCAAGACCGTAAGCTTCCCTCTAATGTAGGAATGACTATTGTAAGATGTGTTGATGATGAGCAATGTACTCAAGGGTGAAGCATGTGACAACCAACCCCGGTCTCCCTTAAAGTCAAAGTATTTTATTTATCAAATGCACAGTATGACACAGGGTCATTCTGGATGATGACATTCTTGCGAAAAGGCAAGGGCCGACTACATAACGAATACACAAATTAATTAGAAAGTAAAGAGTAAAACACGATTTTCATATAACATCCAACATACACATTCAACCCCCTTTAACTAAAACGAAATGCCATTTCTATGTACATACCTATAATGTATAATAGCTGATAGTCTACATGGAACCAATCAGTGCATTACAATTTCCATGATAATTCATCAAATGATTGTCTAAAGAGTAGTTGGGGCCCACTAGGATTCAACCGAAACAGTTTTACAGTCCGCATTTAAAACAAACGAAAAGTAAACCACATTTATTGGCACACCCGTGACATCATTTCATCCAGAGGGTTAAATACACAGGTAAATTAAATCAAGGTAGGTGGACTTGCATCGCTCCACGGGTTGTCGGTTGTCCTGCAGTTTCGTTTTCAGTCAAATTTTTATTTGTACAGGGTGACAGTAGCTCAGTGGGTAGAGCGGTTGTCTGGCAACCGGAAGGTTGCTGGTTCGCTCCGCCTAGCTAATTGTCGAGGTGTCCCTGAGCAAGACACCTAACCCTAACTGCTCCTGATGAGCTGGTTGTCACCTTGCATGGTTGACACCGCCGTCGGTGTATGAATGGGTGAATGTGAAGCTCTTTGGATAAAAGCGCTATATAAAATGCAGTCCATTTACATGTGTACATCATTACATATGAAGATATGATATTCATATTGAGGCTTTCTTTATCAACTGGTAGGCCTACAAAGTACAGATACATGTGGGTGGGGCATGTGAACTTGTTCTTTATTACTCCATTGCTCTATGAGGTCATCCAGAAAATGGTGATTACAGTATATTAATTATTGCATGCAATCATACAACAGATACATGCCGCAGTCATGTTGTATGTATCCATTTACTGTATTCATATTTTCCAATGGTTTGCAAGTTTGGAAATCATCATACCACCAGGCCTAGGTTCAAACTATATCACTTTAGTTTAGCTATGTGTTTTTAAAAACGGTTTGACATGATAAAAATGGTTTGTATGTTTATACTATTACACTTACTCCATCCAGACTTTAAAGTTTAGAGCTCTGTTAAAATATTTTCACTTGAGTTCAGCTATTCAACATTTCTTTTCTTAAACTATGAAGCTTTATTTAACATATGTTTAAGCTCGTTTTACACTACAGCACTCACTGCATTTCCTGCAGGAAATGCATTTTCTAGCTATTAATTAATCTCCATCAATCAACGTGTCACTGCTTTGCCCTTTGTCACCCAAAATAATGTTTGAAACATTGTACATGTGTTTTATTTGGATGACAGGCCTATAGTCTACATAGTTGTGTATTGATATTTATTAGTGAAGCATGGTAGGCCTACTACTTATGTCTAAAAACGTTAGAACTACTGACTATAACTATTGTCTTAATTGTTGTTCTTTGAGTAGAGTAGACAGAAATATAACAGATGAAGAGATACAACAATGTGTTTATTTAAAACAGTTTGAATACATGTTGGCAGCTGGATGGACGCCGGTCGTGACGGAACTGTGGGATCGCCATGGCGACCAGTCTGAAGTGGGGTCCTACACAGCAGTGGCCTATAAAACTGACAGGCAGCTTGTTGATGACTGGCTGTCAATTCATAGGTCATCACCCTGCACCCCGTTATGCTCTCCTTCACTCCAAACATACACCAATTGTTTTCAACAATCTCACAACATTATTCATTATTCATTCAATATTTCAATCATTTTAAGTTCACAGGGAAATTGTTGTACTTTAGATGTACTTTAAATATGTAAATATATGTTTATTTAGACCTTTGTTTATTCTATTAGATTTATTTTGTACATATAT
>OMKP01081636.1:8847-21398 GCA_900302375.1 Bathygadus melanobranchus | reverse complement strand
GCCTGTTGACAAAGCAGATGTACAGAGCGAAATATGGCATTATTTTGCTGACATAGCAAACAGTCAGTGCAAGCCCACAGACACCACAACGCCCCTCTTTTAAAATCCATCATGCCAGTGGTTCCGAGCGATCCAATCAGCGTCCTATACGGAACTACTGGCAGCTACGGGCGTGGTGACAGACAGATGGTTCATCCAATCACCTGCCAAGTATTTTTTTAAAGTGCCAGCCCTTTTCCAAAGAGTTTCAAAGGATGACTTCCCAGATGGTTCTGTATAACAAACCATCTTGGGCGTCAGGTTACAGACACGCCGACCTGTTGTGGCAGGTCTCATCAAAACTCTCAAACTCTATTGTATCAACACTAGTCTGCAGTAGTGCTGTAGCCTGCCTATGGGCTTCCTAGTAACCATTGCTGTGACATAAGCCCTGGCATAAACAAAGATTGCGGCGTGCTGGGTTCCAAATTCAACATAAAGACATTCTTCACAATGGCTTACTTTGATACTGTGACTTTTATTATGGTACATGGAATGAATAAGAAGTTTCACATGTGTGCCGTGCTATTTCATTCATGTTTCATGTTCTGCTATCTATTATTCCATTACTTTTCCTGATGTTTGAGGTTTTTGCGTTATTGTTTCAGTATTGAGATATTTCTTTCAGGTGTCATATCATGATACCTGAAATGTACCTCATGATTTTGGTATGGTGACAACACTGGGTCCCCAGAGACTCTCTGCTAGTTGACACAAATGCAGTTTACAGGAAAGTCATTTGTGGCGCACCGCTACAGTGAGATATGGCTCACAAGACACTTCAGCGATAGAGACAACAACAAACCGCGCCTTTGCTCACTGACAACTGCGATAGTATCTTTACCTTGGGGCCAGACAGAGGGAAAATGAATGTATGTTCCCTCTCACATAGCTCACCCACAACAGCTTTAAACGCAGGTGAAGGCAAGGCTACGTAGAAGTACAAGCCAAATATCCCCATTAGAATGCATCTAGGGCAAACCAGATGAGAAGTTGTTTTCTCCACTGGAAATACGGCAACCATTCGAGGCAATTGTCCCAAAGAACTGTGCTTAAAAAAGGTGCTTTGTAACTGATCAGCTGTCATGCCTCCAAGGAAGCACGACAAAGACGCCAGATGGAAATCAGAACACATCTAACTATACTTGACTAAACACATAAACACATTATAATAATGAGTCTAGTAACAGTCATCATAGCTAGTATCCACACTTGTTCTTTTATTGACAGATTCATTAATCAGTTAACACACACACACACACACACGTGTTCACTCATTTGTGTATTCATTAACATCAAAACCAGCTGTTAAACAATATCATTGGTTTATATGGGGGGGATTATTAGGCTGTCAATTGAAAACATAAAATCTCAGATGAACGCACAGCTCACCATCTTATAATAACAAACCTACAAGCTGGCCTTATTTTCTGCCTGAGTGGATCAACAGGATGGGTTCAAATTTGAGTTGCCTTCATTTCAGTTAAAATTCTTCTTACCACCTGTGCTTGTTTAGACAGTTATTTTTAGACCGAGGCTGTAACAGAACAAAAAAACCAACAACAACAGCCCTGAAAGCCTTTCTTTCTCCACTGCTCTGGAAGGACTAGTGAGAACCAACACATGGTTAGGTGCCATTCATATAAAAGCAGTGGTAAGGCAGCATATGTCATCCCAGTCACACCATGTGAATTGGTTGATATATGATGAATTCTTAATAACACAGTGATTCCTTGACAGCCTAATAGCTTCACGTTGAGCATTATTATTATAAAATGTCCAGTGTTCACCGTCAGGGCTTTAGGCTTTATTAGAGGCTCAGTCTTGCTCGTCATTATTTTAATTACTAAGAAATGTAGCCACATATCTCCCCTCAAAAGCATGCAGAGGGCGGGGAAGCGTGGAATGGTTGAAGACCTTTGAAATCGACAGTGTTTTATAGTGTTTTTGTATTTCCCAGTTTCAAGGTGCACAGTGTCATGGAGACATCAGGCCTCTCCCTACTTGGCGAAGCAGAGTCCCCTTATTACGGATTGTGCTTGGATGAGGCTTCTCCAGGAATTCTAATTAGTGTGACTTTAACAAAAGACAGAGGATCCAGCCATCTGCCGGGCATAGTAAGGATTCCTCTGTAATTAAAAACACCTAGGAGAGCTATTATGGGTAATACCTGGTTAGCTCAGTAATGTGAGAACCATCTAATGAAATGGAAATCAGTAATGTGGTCTGGGTTCCTGTTTAAGTATGTTAGGATCACGTCGAGACACCGTGTGTGTGCTCATATAAGCCAACATTGGTTGTGCAACAGGTTGACTGACATGGAGCAAATTAAATATTGTTTGTTGGTATTTCTGTGCTGTTCATTTGTTAGAAATGATGAAGCAACAATTCTCAATAAAAAAAATCTAAATATGAAAAAAAGCAGTTAATTAAAATTAGTATTTTTATTTTGCCAGATTGTAAATGTTGTAACATAAGGTATTGTTTTTTGTAAACCAGGGTTTGGCAATTCACAATTCCCAGATTCTGACCAGGGGGAGCGGATTCTAGCTCAGGGGGTAGAGCGGTTGTCTGGCAACCGGAAGGTTGCTGGTTCGATCCCCGGCTCCGCCTAGCTAATTGTTGAGGTGTCCCTGAGCAAGACACCTAACCCTAACTGCTCCCGATGAGCTGGTTGTTACCTTGCATGGTTGACACCACCGTCGGTGTATGAATGGGTGAATGTGAGACAAATGTAAAGCACTTTGGATAAAAGCGCTATATAAATGGAGTCCATTTACCATTTGCGTGATGTACACACTGCGTTATATACAGAGTATATAACGATATGGATACCCAACACTGAAACATATCAACATATAATCAAATGTAAGAGTTTCGCCTGTGATATGCTCTGCATGTATCCATATGAGCAGGGTTAGGACCAAGACACAGACACAGACACACAGACCAAGACAAAAACATACTGGCTATAGCATTGTTGTCGGAGAAGCCGGTATTTCGACTTAGTACATTTAATGTGTTACATATAGCACCTTTAATGCCATCATTGTTTAGTCCAACCATATGCATTAAATATCTATCTTCCCATTTGACTTTGGCATCAGATCTGTTGACAAAGTGCTAGGCTGGCTCTGTAGTTTGACTCATGCCGAGGTCAGACTGCACGATAAAGCCCTCATATTCTATTCGCAGACAGCCTCTGAGCGCACACAGATCAGAGGAAAATTGGCACTCTCTCCCACGAGCGACAATCGTGATGTGTGCCATGTTCCAGCCGATGACTTGGAGCAGTCGGGCCTGGTCATGGAGTCCAAGTCCTGTGGTGCTGTTCAGTAAATGAGAAAGATAGGAGAAAGAGAAATAACACCTGCCATTATTTGCTTTTTCTTCCGCGTTCTTCCACTGCAAATCAGGGCACAAACACGCTGGATCACAACAGTCTTGTCAATTTTTGGAACTACAACAGAAAAGTGCATTGACTGGATATGCAACAGGTTAATCCACAGCACTCGACCGTATTTAGAAAGCCCTCTAATTGACAGCAGGGGCGTGAGGTTCCAAACTGTTCCACTCAACCGGTTCATTTTCTGAGAATGAATTAGTCACTGTGTGTTCAGCGCTCCGTCCAAATACGGGCGGAGGGAGAACCGGATCGCTAACGGTCGCGTTCATGCCGGGGTTCGATTTCACACCGGTTTTACCTGATTGATGGGTTTTTGATGATAATTGAAGTCAAAGAGGAAAGATGTGAGCACGTGCTGTACACCGTAGTGACACTTGGAAGGTCTTTACTGTAAACTAGAAGTACTTACATGGTCCCATAGCCATTAAATAGGCTGATATCAATCGCAGTGATCGCCCTCCAACCACCAAATTCACCTTGAAATCAACAGGATCACATTAACTTCTCCTTTCCAACTCCACCGTATTTTTGTGGTTCCTTTCGTACACTCGTGTCCAGCAGTGTGGACGGCAATAACACGCGTGCACACACAGAAGCACACACGACACAACACACATACATGGATGGGCCCATACATTATTGCTGCCACACACTGCAAATGCCCCCCAAACATGCGGGTTTCATTCCAGCATGTTAAGTAGCTCTTAATTGCCTCTAAATTGCATCGTGACCATCACATCAATAACACTATCTTTGGAATGTGAACCTGTGGGGAACACTCCTGTGTGTGTGTGTGTGTGTGTAAACACTTAATGTTCTACAAGAATAAAAGCAAAGACGTGTGCAGGTGACGCTGGGTCCCGACACGGTGCTATTCCTGTGTGTCGTCAACCTGATGAAGGTGAATTATAATGGCGTCTCCGTTTAATCCCTTCTGATTAAACACCTTCCGCACCCCTAACACAGGTCGGAAAGAATGCTGATCTCAAATCATCCACCTGACCTTCAACTGGTACAGCCATAATGGCTTCCCGCTAGCAGAAGAAACATGTTTTTTTAATATAAAAGCAAACATTGTAAAAAGGGGAAATAACTATTCCACCAGTTTCCACAAAGAATATATTCACAGAATCCCAATCATTTCACTGTGAACACCTGCATATTGCAACCAGCTCAGACCCAAGTCTGAGAAATGTAATATTCATTTGGACAAATGTACTTTTTGTAAGTCGCTTTGGATAAAAGCGTCTGCCAAGTGCCCTAAATGTAAATGTAAGATTCCGTTCAGTTTTCCCTCCCTCTGTTCAGAAGGTATTACACGCAGATTCCTTACAACACTCTTCTTTGAATAGCTAACATTTCGCCAGATCCACCTTACTGCTGGTAAGGTGTGGTTCCTCTCTTTTAGGGTGCGCCCAGCAGTAGGATTGAACACCACTTTGCCCGCCACAGTCTTTGTGACCGCAGTGACACCAAGATGCCACTAGATGGTACATTGGTGCAGAAGGTGGTCCGAAAGTCTGGGAAGGGTTATTGTGGTTCTGTTTGAGTTGAATGTACACAAGGGAAAATAAATACTACTAAAACATACTTCATAATAATATTTGTTATTTTGGTCCAAGTGCAAATACTTCAATTTAGTAGGCCATAGATTTCATTATAGTAAACCTGCACCTTTGCGGCCCCTGCTGTAGTAAAGGAGAACTGCGGCCTTGCAGCGACAGCGGGGATCATGTTTATGTCTCGAAATTACTTGTAACCTTGTTTTCCCATATGATTTCTGAATGACTTTGAGTGGAGCCACATGGTTTTCTGACCGTGTCAATGCGTTTGGACGTGAAGGAAGACTAAAGACTGGAATTAGTGAATGATCACTTTTAACAAAGTAGAAGTAATCAGTGGGATTACTGTTTATTGTGATGAGTCCGGCCAACACACTCTCACGAAAGGAAAGGAACTATAATGGATAATACCATAGACTGTATGGACAATACATACCCAACACCGACTTAATCCAACATAAAATCAAATGGAATATTTTCGCCTGTGATACGCTCTGCACATACCCATATGTGCAGGCAGAGAAAAGGACAGCTACACTGTTCACGGGTCCTCTAGCAGCACACAGGAGAAGTTTGCCTTCAGGGCTTTCTGCCAGCAGCTGTGGTAACTAAGCTTGGATAACAAATAATAAGTAACAGTTCCATGGTCATTATTGTATTGTGTGTGTATATATAAATGGCTGAACAGAGTTTACTCTATGTCTGGATTGTTTATGAAAATGTTGTAATCGCCAGCGTATGTGTGCATTCGCACACTGGTTATTACACGGCATATGGCGAGAAATGATGAGAAATGATATGTGTCTAATGTAGTGTACCACACATTCACAAGTCAGTGTTGAGCAGTGTGCAGTCTGCTCTACTTTTTAGCCCTTATTGGTGTTAAATCTCCCTCTGAATTCTGTCATCAGTGTTCATTCTCCTTGACCTTTCTGCTGCGTTTGACACAGTGAACCACCAGATCCTCCTCTCCACTCTTGCTGAATCCGGCATTGCTGGATCTGCGCTATCCTGATTCACTTTCTACCTGATGGATCGCACATATCAGGTCACATGGAGCGGCTCCTTGTCCAGATCCTGCCCTCTTGACACCGAGTCCCCCAAGGCTCAGTCCTAGGACCTCTTCTGTTTTCCTATACACTAGATCTCTAGGCTCTGTTATCACATCCCACGGCTTCTCCTACCACTGTTACGTGGATGACACCCAACTATTCCTTTCTTTTCCCCCTTCTGACACCCAAGTCGCAACACGCATTCAGAATGTCTGGCAGACATTAGCAAATAGACAACTGCGCATCACCTGAAGCTCAACCTCGACAAGAATGAGCTTCTCTTCATACCGGGGAAAGACTGCCCCCACATGTACCTACCCTACACGTTAGATGTAAAAACAAACACTCAACATTTGCTGGTATATTTGGCAAGTAAGCCTACTGACTGAAAAATACAATTAAAGTACATAAAATACTGTGGTAGAGCCAGCCCTCAATCGCGATAAGGAATAATAAAGTAATTTAATTAGGTAATTTAAAACACTCACATGCGCCGCCTATCAGTTGACTGATCTAGCGCAGTTAATAAAGGTAAATTAAACTGAACAAGCCACATACTGAGCGTACTAACTAGTGAAAGGGACGTTCAACTGGGGGGAAAAAAGGTTTCACCAGAACAATTATTTGCACTCGCACAAACTATCCCAATTATAATTCGAGGTTGCACAGATTACATTTCAGCAGCATGTGCGACCAAAGCTTTCCCACTTTGGAGCCCTGATTTAAATCCTAATACCGCTGTTAGAGGGAGAGAGGAAGACAGAGCGCGAGAGAGAGACAGAGAGAGAGACAGATGCAGAAGACTGTGATATGTCATTCTTTGTGGATAAGGTAGCTGACATAAGGTCTAAGATATTGCCTTCTTGCACCCCTGGGGTTGACTGTCCAGCTCATATTTCTCTATTGAGTCAGTTTAGCCCAATTTCCCTAGAAGAACTCACAGCCATTGTCTCCCTAATGCGTCCCTCCTCTAGTCCCCTTGACATTGTTCCAACCTCTCTTTTTAAGGATGTTTTCGGCTCCTTCGGTCCAAGTATACTCTCCACACTCCCTCAGCTCTGACTGTGCGCCTGATTACTTTAAACATATTATTCAGCCACTCACAAAAAAACCTAGCCTTGACCCATCGCTTCACAGTAACTATAGACCCATTTTCCAAATGTACCTTCATCTCCCATGTCTTAGAGCGAGTAGTTTGTAAGCAACTCCTTCATGTCCTGGACAACAATATCTTTGACGAGTTCCACTCTGGTTTTCATGGGAGGCATAGCACTGAAACTGTTCTCATCAGGGTTTTAAATTATATCCTGACTGCATGCTGATGCTGGGGAGTGCTCAGTTTTGTTGCTGCTTGACCTAAGTGCAGCTTTTAACACCATTGACCACTCTATTATCCTTAGTAGGCTTCAGCAATGGGTGAGTATAATAGCCCCTACACACCACACAACTTTCAAAGTCGTAAGATCGTACTGCTCACACTACATGACTGATCGGGAGGGGGGAGAATCCCCGGCAAGTCTGTCTTGTCTCCAAACTAGGTTTTAACACGGGGACGGAAGAAACCATTCAACAACTCCAAATAATCTAGCCACGTAACTATCCATTCATGAAATAATCACACCCTTTAGATCCTCCTTAACCCAGGAATATGCATGAATATTAATGGTTTGTAAGAGTGGCATTTAACAATGCAACAGGATGCTCAACAGACGTAATCCTTCCTGGCCAGCCATAAGCGCCACAGAACGCATCACCCGTTGCGAATAGAACATGTTCCAATTATGTGATCCACCAAATCACACTTCAGGATGTTTTCTTAATAATGATTACATTTGGAGTGACAAAAAACTGGTTTATTAAAAACGGCCGAGTTTTTAATAAACCAGCTCCGACTGATGTCGTGATGATAAAGGGGTAATTCTTTTTTTTAATAATATTATGGTAGCTTCTTTGATGCTTTGATACTTGAGCTGTGTCTGCTGAATTATAGCAGACAAAACTCAAGGCCTAATTACCTAGAAAGCTTCTGTGACGATAATGTTTTTATTCTTCTTGAACTTAACAGGAAACTTTATCTGAAAGGTTTTATTCAAACTGCAATCTTAATAAAGCAACTGCAGTATAATTTTCCCCCATAATAAAGGGCAACTCAAATAATGAATGCAGATTTTAATAGATTAAAAATATAGCTAATAGCTATATTGAATTAATTGACTATTCTTTTTGTTTCTTAAGATCGTTGTTTTGTTGAAATAGCCCCAGGAAAAGCAAAATGTGGAGTTGCGATAAAGTAGTATGGGATAACCTAACCTAACCCTAAAATTCCAAGTTGTGGACTCAACTTAAGCACTGCCATTCAGAGGCCCATTCTGACACCTTGAGAAGAAAGTTGGGCAATCAAAATAAGTCTCAAACACAGGTCACAGTCCCTCATCTATTTGATCAACAGGCAAAATGGACAGCTTCAGACCCAGACCAGGACCAAGAAGATGGACAAGGCAATCATAGAGATGATAGCTACAGATCACCAGCCATGCACAGTGGTCTCAGTCGTTGGTTTTCAGCGGCTTATGAGAGAGCTGTGCTGGACATTATTGCCACATTGAAGATCTGTGCAGGTCACTTCGGCCACTCCGTACTGGCCAAACAAAGGCTGAGAGAAATTCAAGCGATGGATAAAAGCACTATATAAATCCAATCCATTTACCATGCTCGATAGCCTGACAAGGTGATTCTCCAAGGAAGAGGACACAAAGTGTTTAGTGTTGGCAACTGTCTTCACTTTCAAAGGCCTTCACTTCAGCAGAGACGGAAGAGAAAGCAAGAGAATGGCAGAAAGAAAAAGCTGGCATGGTGGAAGGGACAGTCTCCAGACCGATCCCCCTCCAATGCTTGTGGACGGCTGTATGCTAAACTTATTGGAGCAGCTCACCACACAGACCAGTCCAGCTTTGAAACTGAGCTGGAGTGTTACCTGAAAGAGCCAGTGGTTGAGAGGAGTACTCAGCCTTTGGAGTAGTAGAAGAGAAATGAGGAGACTTCAAAGACTTGCTGCACTGGCCAGAAAATATCTCTGTCCGCAACCCTCCACCGTCCCAAGTGAGCGAGTGTTCAGCGAGGTTGGGATCCGATACAACAAGTGGAGGAGCCACCTTTCTGGAGAAAAAAGCAGTTTCCTCCATTATAATATCAGGCTTCTCAACTGGAATTACTGACTTTGAGGCAGTCATTTTACATACAACTTAGACTTTTGATGTTCAGTTCCAGATTTATTTATTAATTATTTGCGTTCGAACATTTCTTTTTTTTAGGTATTTATTACTTTGGCTGAATACAATGTTCAATTCAACTGTTTCTAATAAAGTCAGATTGTTAATGCACGACAAATTTGTTTTCATGGGTGTGTGTGTGTGTGTGTGTGACATCGGCTTTTTCCTGCTGCATTGTATTCAGCCTTTAAAAATAAATTGTACTTACTTACTAGCGAGTGAGAGAGACAGAGACAGACAGACAGACAGAGTGACCAATTTGGTAGAAGAGCAGTTTTAGCTGGTGTTGGTGGGAGGTTGAGAGGGTGCTGTCTGGAGTGTCAGTGCAGGGTAGAGTGGCGTTTCATCTGAGGAAAGTGGAACGAGGAGGTGAGGTGCTGACGATCCTTCCAGGGATACCATCGTGTTGTGTGTCAACTCTCCACTCTCAGGACTTCATGTTGGTTGTGCCATGTATAAACATGTGCGGCAACTTCCCCAAACGAACGTCACCTGATGATGCCTTTTGATCCATTTTAGATTTGCATCTTACATGAACGTTTGGTTTCATGGATCGAAATATGGAAGTTGTGCAAATCAGGTTAAATGGCAGAGGTAGGTTACGGCGCCCTGTTATACCAGGAATATAACTACATAACTATGTTCCTACGTATTACCATAACTACGACATAACTTCAATAACAGTTAATGTATAACATTTGATCGATCAGAAAAAAAACTGCAGTATCTAAAAAGGTCAAATGTTGAAAGGTACCATCTTCACCATCCCTTATCATGAAGGTCAGGCCAATAATTACCCACTAGTGAACAATTTCACACAGGTATTTCTCCACTGGGGTATGTGAAGGACCCCTGAGTGATGTCACACACACACACATGACCCTATTGATCCACAAGGAAGATGAGGATGTGACCACATTATTTTCATTGAAGATCAGAATCTCGTTCCCTTTCAAGTCCAGTTTGAAATTAAACAAGATTCTCCTGAGGTAGAGTAGAGCAATATCATGTTCATTCATGAAGCAAATAGATATAAAGACTTCATTTACCAGATACATATTAAACATCTGTACGTACATGAACAAAGGATCGTGTATGATGTATTTTAGCAAATATAATAAATACACATATAAAATAGGAACCAACCAACTAAAGAGACACCAGTTTTCATTTGCTTTACCATTGTACATGAAAATAATTGACATAGTTTCATAGTGCAGTGTACCTATGAAGGCAATTTCCAAAGCAGCGGGTTCTGCATGCGTTTCATCCGGGATAGCTTAACAGCTAAATATTAAGAATTTCACCTGCTCACACACCGCGGCGTTGATTACCTTTGGCGCTTAACTTCCCCCTAACATCCAATTCATTGCTCCGCGCCCCTCAGGTACCACCATTACCCTCTAATACTTCCATACTATCCTGCCCAGCCTCCCGGACGCCTTTTAAGCACCAGGCACTTTTTGTACCCTTCCATTTATGATTCCGGAGCCTCAAACAATTACAGGACACCACAGTGTGTGTGTGTGTGTGTGTGTGCGGCCGGTGCATGGTTCTGTCTCTGAGCCATGAGGAGAGCGGTTCACTCGTTATGTATCTGCATGTACAGCATGCCGTCACCTACGCTGACTAAGTGGGTGGCTGAATATCTTATTCCGCTTGTCATGCAAGTCTGGGAATAAATGGCGGAATCCCGAACCAAGACGGAAGATGCTTGGATGAGTGATGAAGCACGAGGCTATATATAGATGATGTGGGTGATGATGTGAGAGGAAAAAAAGATCTGATCTTTGCATATTTTATAGGGCAGATTTTGGCTCTACATATTAGTGCTAAAGAGTTAAATTAGGGCATAGTTAAACAATCTTCATTAGCATCTATCTATATAATATACAACATGACACTGTATCTATACATGTATTGTAGTAATATGTTTTCTATCTACTTTATACAATTCTGTGTACACCATGACACTTAGAGATCTTTCCTTCTTATGTAGTTATGTAGTTATTGTTTTCGCAGCAAAATTATTACTTTACTAAATGACCCCCCCACACACACACACACACACCTTAAAGATTCCAACAGTTCCCAGGCAAACAGGTGTTTGTGTACCTGCACAACTTTGGGCTAGCTGCCTAATTACCATAAAACGAGGCATTAACATTTCCACTGAATATTCAGCCTTTGACTACAAGCACCCGCTCGGCTGCGGATTGTTAGTTATTCAAATGAAAACCTAAAAATGCAGGAGTGATAGCAGGTCCGAGAGACAGCGTGGTGTCCTGCACGTCTGCAGCATATGGTATTGGGAATAGCACTCATACAAATGGACTGATGCACCATTGGCATCCAGCTGTCAATCATGGCCCTCATCTTCCTACAAGAGTACAAAACGGTACATATAAATATGCGTGAAGTCACCATGTTTTCATTCACTGTCTTTCCTGTGTTTGTGCAACGCCCAACAACAATGTCAACCCTTTTATCACTTTAAACACAATAGCAACTGTATTGTACTGTACCTATAACTATATGCCTAAACCTAACATAGTTCACATTTAGATGTTGTACTTTGCGGCTTGTCTTCGCCAGAATGAAATAGCCAATGGAATATTTTTAATTAACCTTAAACAAAGTTAAATTATTTGTATTTAGAAACATTGAGTCGGCAAGTCTAACAGGGTCTTCTCCACAGGAGTTCCTAATTCACAGAACATGTTGCAGTTAATGAAATGGAGCTGGTATGCTACATAGAGAGACATGAACCATATTTGTACTTTCAGAATTCAAACTGAAAGAGTATGTGTTTTTCTGTGTTGTTTTTAGTTTTTTGCTTTTAAAAAAAACCCACTTTCAGTTTCTGAATGAATTCTGAATGTAATTGTTTTTTTCAAACCATTATTTGTTCCCTCCAAAATAAGCTATCTGCCTTCGGGCATGGAACATGTTGGAGTTTAACTGTATTGACCAACTCTGCATTTTTTATATGAGCAATCTTAAAACCTACAAAGATGCATTCGTTTTCATGAATGAGCAAAATAGAATCAAATTATAGTCGGAACTAGTTTGTGTGGTGCAACCCATTTTGATTTAAACCACCGACTAAGTAAACAATTACGTTGTAACTAGTCTAGAGACTAGTCTAGAGGCTAGTCTGGTCTTGAATTCACGCAAAGCTGGTGCAACCAGCTCCTGGCGGTGGCCAAACAGCTGGGGGGGA
>OMKP01081632.1:0-10260 GCA_900302375.1 Bathygadus melanobranchus | reverse complement strand
CTCTCTCCTTTCTTTTTTTATCTCCCACGTCGTCCCACCCGCCTCTTGCTGTCATCTTGCACCCTAACATTATGTGGAATAAACAGAGACTTGTAGTGCACACACACACACACACACACACACAAACACACACAAACACAGACTTATCGGAGAAGAAAATCCAAACAGCATCAACCCTGTAAAACATCTTTGCATTCATCTCTTAGTCTTCCTTAACACAAGGTCAAATCAAGTGCATGGGAAACAGAACACACACCCACCCACCAGTATTTATAGAAGTCTGATATCATTATTGTGTCAGAAATTATCCTCAGTGATGCCCTCACAGTGCATTCGGTTTCTTGGAGAAAAGCTTGGAGAACGTTGTTGAATAACCACTGTATCAAAATCAAGAAAATGTGTGGGAACTATCGATAATGAAATAATTGAAACTGATTTTGCTGGATGATTAAAAACTGATTTTGCCTGGGTTCATTGTTTTGACTATAAGAAGAAAATGGACTACAATTACTTACTTACAATCTACATTTGTCTTACATGATACAACAAGCCAGCACACATCTGTTAATGTTTAATAACATTGATATACTATGTATATATCTTGCTGTCCATAGATGACACAATAAGAAAGATCTTGTATTAAAAATAAAGAAAACATGCATAGCAAAACTGCAACTTTACAGTAAGACATAATTTACATCCTTTTGTGCAAATGTTTTAGTGGTTGTGTGGTTTTGTTACAACACGACTACTTAAACATGTGCACAGCGTTTGCATGCTTTCAAAAAGGTACATGAATATAACTAACTATAATGTTCATAACCTGAGTGGCAGTAAACTCACCGATATAAGGCACCTCTGATGAAAGTGACAAATTTAAGATGCCTCCCTAAAGTTGCACTGCTTCATAATTGAGTCCTTGATTAATAACCAACAGTATTTCTTTCACTGTAACTGAAGGGAAAACAAACTCCCAGTCCTAAAACAAACCCCCGCCTCCTCCAAATACACAACAAACAGTAGTCTGAGTTACTAATGAACCACATTGACGTTGTCCGTTATGTCAAGTGTCCTTGAACTAACAGTCCACATACTGCCTGTAGGCCAGTGATCTCAGTGATTTACCAATAAATATGACATTAGCCTTTAAATAAGACAGGTAGGCCTACACTTTGTTCAGAACAAAACTATATGTTACAATAAAATGTCTATTTTTCTATTTCTACCCTGGAAAATCGGTGTCAATGTCAAAATCAACTATTGTCTTGCAGCCCTGCGCATAAATGGTTGATATATTTACACACTCACTCTATTACTTAGCATACAAGAGCAGTACAAGTCATGCTGTGAATACGCCTCCTCTCATTAGCAGCCATTACACTGGCTACAACTGATTACAACTGAGAACAACACATACTATTTCTTGCCAGGGAACATCACATGAACACTGTGTTTGTTTACTTGCTGTGTAATGATTACTCATCTGGATGGGGTTGTAACGGTCAGTATTATGAAGGTGCCTTAAGGACTTTTATTTTGACATACTACGTCAGAGCGCTAGGCGCCCAAGTTCAGTCTAGAGAAGTACCTGCTTAAAGATGGACGCTTTTATGTTGTAACATACTGCACCCTCTTGACTCCAGCGACCTCTTTGTTGTAGCACGTTGCTGTTTCATGTAAGAAAGGCATAGTTATGAGCCGTGAGGCCCGGCTAATAATATGGTCGATGTGATTAGCTAGCTGTTAATAAACACACACAAAGCACGTTGTCGTGAAATCCCGAACTGTCTCCGACTATCCTGCTGTTAGCTAACCACCATCACGAAGTACACAAAAAGTGTCACAAGGTCCCATGGAGCACCTTTAAGTTCAATATTTGTGGAATTGTTTTTGTATTGTTTGGAAAACATTGGATAATAGTGGCGTATATATTGACGCAATGTGTAGGCCTACATGTATTTATGACTATGGCATTAGTAGCTGTGGAAATAACCCATTTAGGCTTTAGTAGTAGGCCTTGAACAATTTGTTGTTACAAAGTAGCCTATTGCACCAGAGTTTATGTTGACGAGTTAACGTGTGGTTTATGTGGAGAACCAGGACGCACACGCATATAGAACTCATGCACTGTGTAATGACCTATAGTCTATGGTAATTACACTATTACAGCAATGCTATTCAGGGCGAAAGAGCGCAGGAGCGCCTGCAGGCACGCGGCCTGCTCCGGGTCGCCGGGGAAGGTTTGTCCGCGCGCGGCTGCCGTAGCCGAGGGGAAGGCGGGGACCGTTTCAGTTTAAATTTACTCAGTCAGAAAACAGCGGCAGAGGCGGATGACAAGCCACCCTTGACATTCACACAGTAGCAAACATAAGACTAAGAATACCAACGTTTTCGTCAACATGTCGAAGAAGCAGATCTTCTATTCAGACAAATACACCGATGAAGAGTTTGAGTACAGGTGGGTTGCTTCGCGTTTGTGACGGACGCAGTTTTCTAACTTCTTCCAACTGTTGCCACGCTAACGTCAGTTTGTAGCTAGCGAGCTACAAGCTACTGGTTATATACCATTATCAAATGTGCTATTAACACTGCGTAATGACTAAATATATTATGCTAAACATTAACATGTCAATGTTGTTATTATTGTACGCCTTTGTTTTGCAACAAAGGGGAGGTTCAATTTAATCATGTTCAACGTTTGTGCCCATTAGTGAACACAACCCCGCAGAACAATCGAATAGCAATAACACGATTTTTTTTTTTAGGTTGGGTTCAAACGTGGTTAAATGTGTCAACAACTTATCATCTGTTGACTTGGTATGTCTCTGTTAGGCATGTTATGCTTCCCAAGCAGCTGTCCAAACTGGTGCCCACGTCACACCTGATGACTGAGGAGGAGTGGCGCGGCCTCGGCGTCCAGCAGAGTCAGGGTTGGGTCCACTACATGATCCACAAGCCAGGTGAATGACACTGTTACGACCCCCAGACCGTACTGCTTGTTTTGTTTATTTTGTCATAGATGTGGACCAGAAGTTGGTTCAGTTGTTTTGTACTTTCCATTGTGTGTCATTATCTCTATGAGGGGGTGCTGTACTAACACACATTGTTTGTTTGTTTTTTCCAGAGCCACACATTCTACTATTCAGACGGGCTCTTCCACAGGAATGAGAGAGGCCCATCTCTCATGTTTATATGTAATTATCGTTTGTTCGGGCCCTTCCTCTCTCCCGGGTGCATCTTTTTTTAAATGTAAAAACTTGTTTTTGGATGTAAAAAGAAAAAAAGGCCAACGGGACTGAGAGCTGAAAAATGGAGCTCAGCCACTCAGGTGGCAAACAAGTTGTGCTGTTATTGATGAGCTCAATGCTGGTTGACGGTATGAAGGTAGAAGTTCCCCATGAAAATTCATATTAATCTGCTTTGATGTTTTATGTTTCTTAAATGTAAGAATTTCATGCTGTAAAATAACTTCTATGGTTGAAGGTTTTATTTTTCATTTATGCTGATCGCCTTTTATGTGCACATGTTATTTCAACAACTATCACTTTTCTGTTCATGTGAGGAAAAAAATGTGTAATGACATGAATAAAAAAAGTTAATTTACATACACATTTGTTAATTCATTTTTCCATGCCAATGTTGTTTACTATCTTATCTATTTTGTCCTTCTATTTTCACAGCTGTTCTTCCCCCTTACATGAAGTGGTAGTTGTGGCTTTCAGCTGTAGCAGTCAGTAGTTCAGTCTGCTAAATGAACCACTAACGGGGTCACAAACTCTGAGTGTCTGATGCCCAGAGAGTAGGCTGGGGCCCGGGGCTTGTGGATCGTCACCTTCTCTGGGTTGTGGGTCCCCGGGCCAGGCTTCTTTGTGGCGTCCTTGGGTAGACTGTGGCGCCCCAGCATGGAGAACGCTGGCTGTCTGCGCAGATAAACGCTGGGGTCTGTGCAGTTGTATTTGCAAGGCCCTGGGGTCTTGGACAAGTCCTCGGAGGGCCCCCCAGTCTTGTAGAAACCAGACATTGTGTAGCTTGCGCTGGCTGCCTTATTGGGAACCAGGGGTCCCAGTAGTGATGGCAGGGAGTACTTGTTCGGGGCAGGTACAGCATCGATGGTACGGTACTGTGTTCGAGAGCCCATTGTGTAGGAGGGGGGCTTGCGTTGGGTGTTGTAGGTAGGGGCGGCCTCGGGGCTGTAGGCTCCTGGTCCAGGTGTCTGGAAGATCACTCCTGATGAACAGCACAAAGGGATTAATGAATAGAATAAACCATATGGTGGAGTAACTGTCTGTTTAGGGTTAGGGTTAGAGTTTGCATGGGAATATTAGAGATGTCTAGGGTTAGAGTTTGCATGGGAATATTAGAGATGTCTGTTGGCTCCAACTGACACAGGAAATGCTGTCAGGAACAAATGCTTTTCAAGAAGGCTCAAGAGCTTGACACAAACCACTTAACACACTAAAGAGTGGGCAGTTAGATGTCAGTGGAATATGAATAAAATACGTACATAAGTACAAATACATATTTTTAATAGCTTTATTTTTCTTCTTGCACATACACATTTTCCAATGTTGTTTTCTAATATACACTTACTTTGTGCTTTCACTCTGCCCAACATTGAGTATGCAGGGTTTCCATCTCTTCCAAAGCGAGTGATTTTTGCATCGACATAATATTGAGGCCCAGGGCTGGAGTCCACGCAGTACACTGCACGAGAGGAGCGAAATAAAACAAACAACACTCACTCCAAAAACACTTTAGTGTAATATCGGTTTCAGATAGATGATACTGATACGTTACCTCTCCCTGCTGGCCATACTTTGACATTACACCCAATACTGTAAAAAGCCACGGAGGTTCAATCAACGTATTACGGTAAGGAATTGGAATTGGAGCCACTCTATTTAAGGAGGTCGAAATCGTGAAGGGAAGACGTTGAGATCCGTTATTTTAATTATACTAAATGCGTTTGGTGTTTTGATGTAACGTTTTACACACACACAACAAATGGCTGTGTGTGTGTGTGTTCATAAGCATCATAGGACTCACTGTTGTTGCTCATCCGTCCATAGAAGGAGCAGGCTGGGCTCGTTGGTTTTGTGAAGTCGTGGCCAATGAAGCCAATTGTAGATGGCAGCGAGTAACGCCCCGGGCCGGGCCCTATACAGAAATAGAAAGAAAGAAACACTTACTCTCTTTCTCTTTCTAGTCTCTATTACTATTATTTAGACAGTTGTGTAATGTCAACTATTTTTGATGTTGTACATAGGATAAAATAAGGGGTTTCCAGGATAAATAGAAATAGAATTATTATGTTTAGCTCAATTGTATTTAACCGTGCAAATGAAGTATTAATTGTAAAAAAAAACATGCCCCTTGCTGCATGACATTCTAATTCATGCGTCACATTCTACGTCATTACCCCATATTCCAAATCCAGAATGTTTATTTTGAACAAAATGTTCTACCACTCAGAGTCTTTATAGAAGACAGGCCATCAGCCCAGAGCTAAATGGCTGCACCTCAGACACTCTGCCAGAAAGTATGTGATGTTCCCCAGCACTACAGGCAGTACACACACCACCCACACCCAGCCAGTAGAATGGCATTCCATGAGCATATACTACATGTTGACATTTAGAAGCAGAGCCTGTGGGGACAGGGAAGTGTGGTTGATTAGATTAGAGCCCGTGGCCACCTCTCTGGAAGTCTGCAGACAATGCAATGATCGTGTTTTCATGATTCTACCCACACCCATTCATGAGTGGATCAGAGAGGTATGGAGGCTATATTGGTGTCATTTAAACTGAGAGTTGCATGTTGTTTGTGTTACTTACCCCGTTCTCTGCCTGCTATGGCTGGTCTCTTTTTCTCCACTTCACTCATGACAACATCGATAAACGGACAATACACGAATCCTTTAAGGATTATAGAATAACAAGCAGAGTTTTACTCAGATGTATTTACCAAAACAAACCATTTATCCAAACTCACGCAATAAATATGACAATAACCAGAAGAGAAATTCAGCACTCCTGGCTTGTTATTGATTCATGTCTTGTTTTGGAATGGAGGTTGATCCATTTTGAGATGATCATCCATAGACAAACCTTGAGTAGTCTATAGTGAACCTGTACTCCAAGATCCAGCACCAGAACTTTTGGAAAAAAAATTAAAAAACATACAATATTGAAAAAAATCTATAAAAAAACAAGCTGTTCCCTCCCAAAAGAGACAAAACCAGATGAGAGGTGGTATTTTAAAACAAGTGTTCTCCAACCACAGTGTTACTTTCCTTCCTGTTGGAGCAGCAGGTTGTTGGGAGGACCCATAGAGATGCATTGAGCTGGCCCAAACACACACACACAATGTCACCACACCGATTCACCCATGTAACGCTAGCTCCCCCCCCACCCCACCACGGTAATCCATGAAACCAAGATATCCCTCTGCCTCCATTCTCCTTTCACTCTCTCTCACCCTGTGCTCATCGCTGCGTGGAGCCAGCCATGGCACAGTTACCACAGAGACCGTCCTGGTTGGTCTACTCTGTCCCTGCTCTCATCATCATCAGCCAGCGCCCCCCCGCACTGCTGGCTCGCTGTGTCTTCTGTTGGAGCACAAAATGCCTCCTCCATTGAAATTGGAGGGGTGAATTACTGTCCCTGATTCAACAGACGGCCAAAGGGGTGCTTGAGTTTCTATTGAGATTTGTTGGCATATAGGTCTATTTAGATATTTAGACTTTATATTCAGGCGAGGAGCACCACTTTTTGGCAGGGTTAGGGTTAGTAATAAGGTTACTGTTAGCAGTAGGGTTAGTGATAAGGTTAGTGTTAGTAATAGGGTTAGTGTTAAGGTTAGTGTTAGTAATAGGATTAGTGGGTTAGTGTTTGTAGGGTTTGTGGGTTAGGGTTAATACGGTTAGTGTTAGTAATAGGGTTAGTGTTAGTAATAGGATTAGTGGGTTAGTGTTTGTAGGGTTTGTGGGTTAGGGTTAATACGGTTAGTGTTAGTAATAGGGCAGTGTAAAATTCAGCCATTAACATTATCATCATCAACTGTATGATGATGCCACACTGGAGATTGAACAACTGTGCCTTTTACCCTTAAGATTACATTCAAACAACAACTCTCCTCTTAAAGGCATGCACTTCCAGTTGAGTGAAATGTCTGAAACGATGAAAGAAAACAAAACATTAAACATTAACTCTCCCTGCCATGGTTTGTAACTGGAGCCGCTTAGCATAAGAAAGGCACACACACACACACGCACGCACATGCACGCACATACACACACACACACACACACACACACACACACACACAGAAAGACGGATACATACCATCCCAGCAAATACTACGTACATGAAGCTGACTATGAACTGAACTAATAAGCGTTATAGTGTAGTTGTACAGCTCACTGCTGATCATGGGGCAAAGAAAAGCATCTTCTGGAAGAAGTGAAGCTTACAATATTTTTTTACTTCACACGAGATTGAATTGTCTGCTTCCCACAAACCAAGACGACGCAGATTTTATACAAACTTTATTCTGTTTTGTTTGAAAACAAATTGTTATAGGAATAAGAGATAACGTTGATCAAATTTGGCACATTTACATGAATTAAATATTTCTTTCTTGATTATACACCGATTACTTCACAAATTTGACAAAAATAGCTTATGAACTGTACAATCAAATCTCTGTTTGCTTAAAAAATAATGTGACAGGTAACCGAATTTGAACTTCAGTGTGGGTGTGTTTGTAGCTTGCACAATAATTTGAATTTAAAAAAGCTTATATTACCATAAAAAACATAAATAGCATATTTCTATGCTAATATTACGGGACTTTGATCAAATATCTCAATAAAACTGTTAAAGCTTGATTAAAAAGAAAAACTGTATATATACACACAGTATAGTTAAAGTGTATAGTAAAAATATAGATGGGCAATAACAAATGAATGGCATATAAAAAAGAACTGAACTGAAGCTACAAATAAATACCACAGATAGAAAACATAACAACATTTTTTTTGCTTAAACTCAGGTGTAATTACAAACATAAATACTTGATTATTTTTATTTAGCTGGTTACAAAGGCAGTACAGTGAGTAACAGAGTCCCTACGATGTCTATGGGTGAGTAGGAGATGGAAGATGTGTGTGACAGGGAACAAAAACATCAAATATAGGTCTAGAGAACATATGGACTGTAGCCGTCACACGGAGTCACTCAAACTGAACAACACACACACACACACACGCACACACGTGCACACGCACACACACACACACACACACACACATATAAACGCACATGGGCAGCTCATACATCCATACAGCACCGGTCAGCCACTGAAACAGGTACATGTGAAACACACACACACACGCACAGAAAAACAAACTAACGCACACTCCAGACCACATCATCTTATTTTCTGATTTTTGAAAAAAAACTTTTAAGCTGCCCAGCTCTCAATTTTTTTTAGTTGTTGCGTCATCAGTTGTGTCTTCTCTACTCACTCGGAGATATTCACAAGAAATATACAGTATGGAGTCGGGAGCAACCCAGGAGGTGAGGAGGGTTTCTGTGGATGGCAGGACAGCAAGATTCAGAATTTAAGAGTTTAAATGTCAATTATAGTTCACGTGTGACTGCTAGTTTTTTAAGGTGAATTTAAACCCGATTCAAATCTCCTCATCATGGTGAAATAAGAATAGAATGATTCGTATGAATTTTTACCCTGCTGATTCTAGTTCCTGAAATGCCAAACACAGAAGAATGTTAACACTAAATGGATCACAATACAGTCATAGGATCGTACCATCGCTCGGGGATGTTTTTTGTGTCCAGCATAGTTTGCTGGGTATCTGCTGGAATGACCACCCTGTGTTCTGGGGCCTTCCCCCCCGCACGGAGCTCAAAATGGTCGGAGTCGGAGTCGGATAGGAAAGGTTCAGTGTCTGCGTCGTACTCATACGAGTAGTAAGACACCTCTGCCATAGAGCCCTGCTCCTCCTCACCTGCACGGATGGGGGCAAAGTGTCATGATGAACAATGAATGAGCGGGAGAGTACCTTTTAAAGAAAGTACCCAATTATATACATATTAAATTGTCGAAAAGAAATAGATGTCTTCTTTTCAGCATTGTATAATAACTATAATACATTCACTACTTGTGACTACTTGATTGCTAGAATAATGTCATTGAACGGCCACTAGGGGTCGCTACACCCTCAAAGTCAATCTGCTCGTGAGCTAAAATCAATCTTTTCAGAAGACATTCCACTACCTTCTGCACAACCCTTCCAACTGTCCCACAAGAAAACCCCACATTGTTTACACATACTTACATATTTACCCGTCAACATTGGTTTTTCGTGGTTTTTCGTGACACAAAAAACAGCGCTTTTTTAAAAAGGAGTTTGATTGGTGAGGCGGCATGGCTACAAACATCACATCACCAAAGGGTTAACGCACTCTGTCCAACGGTGACAGGTCTGCATGTCTGTTAGCATGTGTTGTTCGGCGCTACAGGTTCAGCGGTAGGAGAGAACATGTCTGCACAGGGAATCTAATTCCAAGGCCCCCTGTCTCTCCCCTGCTAATCTATTGAACGCTGTCAGCTCCTTGGCACACACTCCCTCCCAGCTTTCACACTCCAGACTGCACATTGCCATATAATCAACATTATAATGGTTTACAATGACAGCATTTTACACTATTTATTCCGTGTAATTAGCCTCTGGTTATTTCATGGAGGTGACTCGCGTCAAGGCGAGCAGTTGAATGAAGAAGTGTGTGTGTGTGTGTGTGTGTGTGTGTGTGTGCGTGCGCACAGTGCACGCTAACATAGCTGTAAGTATTTCTAAGCATTCCTGTGGTGAGCGTGAAGCCTCAGTGCTTGTACTGAGGAGACCTTTGGCTACCGAGAGATTGTTGTGTGTTGCAGCTACTGGAGAGCTACGGGCTGCTGGGGACGAGTCAGCACAGGCCTGGCTACACACACACACACACACACACACATACGCACACACGCAGACATGCAGACATGCACACACACACACACACACACACACATACACACACACACACTCAGAGATGCATACACACACACACACACGACACATGCAGACATGCACACACACACGCGCACACGCACACACACGCAGACATGCAGACACACACACACACACACACACACACACACACAGAGGCATGGACACACAAATGCACACGTAACACACAGGTGCAC
>OMKP01081629.1:0-11341 GCA_900302375.1 Bathygadus melanobranchus | reverse complement strand
GCTTGACCTACTTTATGCTCATCAAAGGCTTCTCCACATCAACGTGGCATGGACATGATAGAGTGTAGAGGACAAGGGTCCATTGTGTTTTCTAGGAGGCGGTTTGGGGGCTTTCCATGGTTGTTGTTGTGTTTTTACATTTTTGGTGGTGTTTCCAATAGGGATTTTGAAGCGTAACACATTTGTGAATCAGCTGGCCTGTGGTACTGACATGACATGAGTGGGGGATTCTCAGTGGGGGAGTGGGGGATTCACATGGGGAATTCTCAGTTTCTGCTGTTAATGCTGGTACTGCCTCATTTGTGATGTCATTTTTGGCTGGTTGTGTCTCCTAAATACGGAAATAGAGTCTATTTCACAGAACGTCCTGGTTCTGCAGATGTCAAGAAAAGGCCACTGGTTTGGCCAATTGGCTTTCAAAGGGTTTGACCTCTTGAAAGCCAATTGGCCAAACCAGAGAGTAGCCTTTATTGGCTCATCAATCTTTTAAAATTGTGTACTGGCTGGAGACCATGGTGTTTCCTTACTCACATTAACATTGTACATGGCAACATTCATGACACGCTGCTAGTTGGAAGTGATATACCTTTAGACTAGTTAGACTTTAGACTTTAACCCTAGTGGTTAGGGTGTTTGACTCCCAGATAAAAAAGTTCCGGGTTCGAATTCCAATATAGTCTACCTGTGGCCATCGTTGAGTTGCCAAACCCCCCTCCTTATTGACGAGAATCAAATATCAAAATCTGTATTTTGCTTTGGATGAAAATGACTAAAAGGTAATGATAAAATGCTGTTATAGCATGTAATTAGAGCATACATGTGTGCAGGGTGAAAAGATAAACAGGATAACAATCCTACTAACGGAGGCTGTTGTGATGTACAGTGTGTCTTCCTGCTCTCCTGTCAGGAGTCCTCGGCCAACTCAGATATCTCTGAAGAGCAGGCTCTGCAGCTCATCTGTAGGATCCTCCGTGTCTCGTGGAAGGAGCCAGACCGCGATGTCATCTATCTCCCCTCGCTGGCCGCAGAGTTCCACCAGAGCCCTAAAGACGGTGAGTCACCCAGTCCACTCTCGCTCTCTCTTAAAAAAAAAAAGGGTTGTATTCTCATTTCAAAACAAGATCTGTCTTAGGTTTTCCCATATCAATATGGAAATTATATTCTACATATTTGGTATTCATGACATCTCTTGCAGCATAATTCAACTGTGAAATCGTCCAAAAGGTTGACATTTCCATTTCTATGAAGATGAGCCACTCTTCCTGGAATCCGCGCAGCGTACGCTTGCTGTGTCCTGACTGTTGTCCTTGTCACGGCCCCTTGCGTTGCAGTGTACTCCGACTTCAAAGACCTGATTGGCCAGATACTGATGGAGGCGCTCCTGATGTCCAGCCAGTCGCGTGTCCACAACCCCTTCTCCAGTCTGACGGCCACCTCTCAGCCCATCGCCGCTGCCAAATCCCCGGACCGCCGCCTGACGCTTGTACCCCCCTCCAGCCAGGGCAGCAGTCCCATGGCCCCCTGCGCGGGCTCTTTTGGAGCCAGCTCTCTGTCTAGGCAAGTACATCTACAACATTACACTACTGGCACCGGCTTCATCAGTCACCATCTGAAAGACCATGAGCCTTCTCCTACGGCCACATCTTCACTTTGTTATGTATTGTATTGTATTGTATGTATGGTCTTCATTTCAGGTGTTTTTTGTGCTCCTTATTCTTGCCAATCACCATCTCACCATGTTGTCCACAGTCTGTACGGGTGTAGTCCACACCCCAGTACTCTGAACTCAACCGGGATGACCTCACCACCCGTCACCACCCCTACCTCACCCACCGTCCCGTCCACTCCCCCCGGCCCACAATTCATTGTGCCTCTGAGCCCCCCGCCTCCGGCCAGGCTCTCCCTGAACCCTCTTACCGCCCCGCTGCCCATCTCCCAGCGCTACCGACCCTACTCGGTCACCTCTCCCTGGGCAGTTCCCACCCCGCCAAGCCCAGGCTACAGGCGAGCTGCTCCCCTCCCCGGTGCTTCTCCTGGCCCCGCAGCGCTGCCCGTGCCCCCCAACACCCCGGCCCCGCTACCTCCGGCCAGCCCACAGGCGCTCCCCTTCAGCTCCCCCAGAATCCGTTCCCACCTCTCCTCCATGCCCCTGCCTGCGGTGCCACCTTCCCCCAGGCTGAGGGCCCAGGGGGCGGCTGCCGCAGCCCGGAACCCGCCCTCTAGGTATCATGCTAGCCAGCATGTTGTTTGACCCCGATCTGGCAGACGTTACTAACGCACCTAACATTTCACGACCCTGTCGAAATGACGACTAAAACCCGATGACTAACGACGGAGAAGATGTGGATTTAGAACCGCAACAGCTTGCGACCCATGCTGACTCATTCCTTTTCTAATACGCTTTGTCGCATCTGGCAGATCAAGCAACACATTTTTGCTGCCATTTCTTTCAGGAAATACATTTTTTAACTTGGGTGTTGGGTTTTGTTTTTGTTGGATGCACATTAGGTGCCATTGATCAGCAAGTAATGAGGTTAAGTAATTGCATGCTAGCGATTTTGGCATGAGTGTTTTACTGTCATGACTAACACGTCACTAGTATTTATTTATGGACAACACTACACTCACTTCTGCATTCCTTCTGTTTTAGTTTTACTTTCATTTTGATTCCTACTCCTTTTGCATGTGTGTTGTGTCTGGTCATGTCCTGTCCTGTCCTGTTCACCTCCACCCTGCTGTCCTCACCTCCACCCTGCTGTCCTCACCTCCACCCTGCTGTCCCCACCTCCATGCATTCTCACGCCAACACTCCTCTCTTCCTCTGTCCTGTTCTCCCCCTCCTCCTCCTCCTCCCCTGTTCCCGGGCAGCCCCCTCTCCTTCCTCTTCTTTGCACTGTCTGACATGTCTCGGGATAGCAGTGACGAAGAGTCTGAGGAAGAGGAGGATTTTACACGGGTTCAGTTTGGGTCCAGGTACACCACTGCAGCACGGTGTGTGTGTGTTTGTGTGCGTCCTCTTTAGTTTGCACTGCTGGCTCACGACTAACAGCAGTCTACAAATACTGCAGTGCTAAAGGTTTGCAGGGGAAAGCAAGCTATCTGTGATTCATACAACCTTGCTTATATGACCTTGGTGTGATCGCGGAGCATTAGGGTTTTATCTAGTGTATACTTGTCTTTCCCTGAGAGGTTTATTACAGGGGTGCTGGGCGTGGACCCTTTAATTTGTGGTGTAGGAACATGCCAGGAAGTGGATAAATAAACAGTATGGCTGAAGGTTTAACATTTAAAGGGAGTTCACTTCTTGAATGCCACAGATTTACTTAAGGCTTGTAATCGTTATAAAAAAAATCTACATTGACAGCATGCATGACCCTTACTGGATATTACTAACAGATAATATACAGTGCAGTAGGACAGAATGTATGTGTTACAGTGAGTAATTCAATTCACTTTCATGGAATGTTTTCCCCAAGCACATTTTCTGTGATTTTGATGTCTGGAGAATATGTGTCCTTTGGGCACAGGCTGCACACTGGATAAATAACAAGACTAAATGTACTGTAGCCTGAGGTGTGTTGTGTGGTATTAAGCACATGAGGGTTTGTCCTTTTTCAAAGCTGACTACTAACTAGCATAGACAGGCAACACGCGCTGTCACGTGTACCTGTAAAACATCGGTATGAGGATGAAACCACTGCTCTAACACTGCTTCCAGTAACCGTGAAAGGTGTATAGGTTTGACTGTAATGCATACAATGTCACTGGTTTTCCAACTTCTACCAGCCGGGAGAAGCGTACCCGCTTCTATGCTGCCACTAATACTTTGTTTCTTTCAGAGACCCTGGAAGAGATTGGCTTGTTATACGTTAACTCACTGTGCCTTTTTTAAAAAACTGTGTTTTAACATATCGTTATTATTTATGCCTCCCTCTCCATCTGCCTGTACCCCCTCTCCATGCTGCGGGTTGTTTACAGTCTGGGAGCATCTGGAGGGACGACGTCATGCGACGCAGCCAGCGACCGCTTCACCATCGAAGTGTGCAAGGAGACCGAGATGCTTAACTACCTCATCGAGCGCTTTGACAATGTTGGCATAGAAGAGAGGAAGGCGCCCAAGGTAGCTAGCCGTGGCATCCCTGACCATAACTGACATCCCTGTTGGAGAAGGCAAAATACAATGTTTGTGTGTGTTTACTGAAGATGGTGTAGTCACGCATTGAATACACATTTATCCATGTATGTATTTACATGCACACCTGAGTTTCCCTTGACAGATCAATCACAGGATTTAAATGGAGAGAAATGTCAGTATTTTCAGCTGTGTAGCATCGTCTACTATCTCTCTTGGGAGTAGTGCAACCTCTTCAGTCACCTTGCACTCCATTGTGCCCCCTACAGGGCACTTTGATTCAGCAGTATTGTGGACGGTATTAATATACAGTGTATATACCGGCTATATTAAAAGGGTGATGATGGACGTTTAGAAACACTTGAATCTACTTTAGGACACCCCCCCAACAAAAAACATGAGGCCACACACAGGTATAACGTAATGTTTACTGTCTGCCATGTGTGGACACAATGGATTGAGCTCCAGACAGACAGTTATATGAATTGATTTCTCTCTCTCTCTCTGTATCTGTGTGTGTGTGTGTCGCAGATTTGCAGCCATCCCAGCGTCAGCCAGCTCCTGAGCAACATACGCTCCCAATGTATTTCTCACGCCACCCTGGTACTGCAAGGCTCCCTCACCCAACCCAGGTCCGTCACAGCAGCCGAACCGCCAGCCAGCCTCGACGCTGTTCTGTACCCTCCATGTTGTTTTATTCGCCCTCGTTCCACCGGGAACATTCTGTCCCCTTTTCTCTTGTCATCCCAACCTAGTCTCCATGGCAACGGTTCAATCACCCTCTGCCTCCACAGTAGAGTTCACTCCTGCAGAACGCACGCACGCACACACAAACATATGGCATGTTGATATTAGGGGTTGGCGATTTACCCACAGAACGTTATATCACGGTTGTAAAAAAATCAGTCCTTGTCAATAGCGTCTCAAAATATGTCTCCCGGTATAAGCGCTTGTTTCGTTTTATTTTCATACTTATTCAAATTTCTCCAACTGCCACTGATCGTGCTTACTTTCTGCTGCTGTCATTTGAGGCTAGAGAATTTGATCTGACGTCAGCCAATCAGCGGGATGTGCTTGAGCACAAGGTCTATGATAGTGTAGGCGCTAAAATGGCAGCTAGCTAGCTCGCCACCGTCAGTGAGCTAGTTAACATAAATAAATATGATGGCCCCTGTCTGTGAAAGACTAAAATCTGATTGCAGACATTGAGTAGAATAAGGTTAAGGTTGGCAAACTCACTTTATTCTCAGACACCGGAGAATACATTCTGAATTAATTAACTTTCAGCATACATTTAATTTGATTTGTTAACTTTAAATCCTCAAAGCCAGATCGAATTCCCCATTTTTTTCTTTTCCCCCAAATTAGCGCTACCTTTTATGGTTTCATGGTCGATATGTGCAGAAAGCTTAGGCTATATAAATATTGATGAAAGCCAGGTATAAAGTGCTGGTGGATTTCTGTCTTACTCCATAAACTTAAAAAGCAGTTAAGATGAGCGCTAGTGAGCAAGGTAAAATGATGTCTCAAAATATATCTGCATACTGTACATGCAGAATATGCAATGCTATTTCTGTTCTCAAGCTGGCTGGCGACGTCGCTCCATCTCCTGGTGAAACTGCTTGTCAAAATCACCCCCGTTTGAGGCAACCAATAGCCAAATATAATGCTGATTTAATTCATTCCTTTCGGCTTATTTGCCTAGCCTAGCCTACTAACACAAAGTTATGAATAGCAAGCTTATGAAGGTCATAAATCCTCGCTAGTCTGTTACTCAAACAAGGCTAGTAGCTATATACTGGATTTTTTTTATGGGTGTATTATGTATGAAACAGGAATGGGGGGGGAAAAGTGATTTGCTGGCGATTGCTTCCCCCATGTGGCAAAGGAGAGCGTAGCCACTCATGGCACATTGGAAACGTTCTAAAATGCTCTCTCACTTAATTATAAGACCTCAATGTTTTTGGGAGAGGGTTTAGGTTTTAACGGTTTTCGACCAACCCTTTGATACGTTAACACTGCATCCCTCTATCTCTGTTTGTGTCCGCGGTGATGTCGTCCTGCGTAGGAGTCCTCTCCACGAGTCCCTGCTGGTCCCTTACATGCTGTGCCGGAACCTTCCGTACGGGTTCATCCAGGAGCTGGTGCGCATGACCCACCAGGAGGAGGAGGTCTTCAGACAGGTGGGACTCGGTAGCAGCGAGAGCCTGTATGCTGAATACAAACGCAAACTGTAACATCTGTTGATGATCCTAATTCACTATCTCTGTTGATGTTTACTTTCCTTTTCTTCAGATATTTATCCCCATCCTACATGGGCTGGCCCTGGCAGTGAAAGAATGCTCTTTTGACTCTGACAACTTCAAATTCCCCCTCATGGTAAGGACAGCTCTGTCATGGGTTCCTTGGAGGTGGTGGAGGCCTCTGATCTCTGCATCGGCCCTGCCTGACCGCATAATCAATACATTAGAAAACAAAATGCTAATTTAACAATGTTTTGCTCAAACTAGATTTGTTACATGTTTTGTTCTTTGTTGTTTTATTTAACATTGCCATTGAGCAAACTTAACAATTTAATTCATCTTGAATTTATTGCAATACAGTCTAGATTACTTATCTTTCCTTGTGAATGCTGACCCATTGAAATGTTTACAATTGCATACATATGGTTATTAATTATTGGTTATTAGTTACTCTTCCATTGTGCAATGTTGCACATTGCACAACTGCACAGGCAGTTTGTATTTTTCTCAGAATCTAATGAAGGCCGTAGATAAAGTAGTAGATCTGTTCCTCTTTACCATGGAAACTCTTTATTCAACCTATTGGCACTGCAGTCGCGGCCCTATGAACCAATGCAGAAGATAACACTTACGAGGGAAGTTGCATCTAATGTGGCTTTCTAAATGCCGCCTGGCACCCAGACAGACAGCCTGTCCTCTCAGCAGATAGATGTGTGTGTGTGTGCACGCACACACATGTCTAATGGATTGCGCCCCCTCTCCTGCTTGTCACTTCGGCTGGCTGCAAGGATGAATCTTCTGCTTGAATCTCTTCCTAGTCTACTCCAGAAGCGTCAGGGAAGAATCTGGAGCATTTTGTTATTAGGTGTGTGTGCTATATATGATTTAGCAAGGGGCAGCTACATTCAGCTTGGCTAGTGGAGATTCTCTGAATAACTAATTCACATTTAGTCATTTTTGACTAAATGAAAGGGGCTTCCAAGAGAGGCTGCAGACAATCAAAGCACACAATCAAAATTAGAGTAGCCACAAAAAAGTGTGACCTCTGATCTAGTTTCCAAACAGCTGGACACTGCAGTGCAGAGTAGCTGTAGGAATCAGAACACAAGGTCCGTAGACACGGGTTAAATTGCCTCACAGGAGTCTTGCACCTCCGGTTAGGTCAGTCTGATACCTGGTGCAATGCAAAACGCTACAGGAGAGTGATGTAAGTGAGGCTCCATTTTGTAACACTGGCATGTACACTCTCTCCAGGCATTAGCTGAGCTCTGTGAAATCAAGTTTGGAAAGACTCATCCTGTGTGCAATTTGGTGAGTATAGTATTATGATTCATATATATATCTATATATATACAGTATATAAATCTTGCATTCTAATTCAATAAATCAATGAATCCTACAGTGTTTTCTTTTTAAACCTACTCATACACACTACGCAGAAAAATATAAGGCATCAATATGTTCTGCAGAATGAAAGCCGATGGTTGCAGTTGACCTGTGTCTCATTTCCGTTATCTCCACTGTCTGATGCAGAAGTAAAAATGTCACGTCGTAGCCATGACTAATCTGAAATCTTCAGTTAGATGTGAGCAAGTCTATTTTCACAGCAATTTTCTACATGGCTGGTTTTATTGATGCTAATCTTGGCTAAATTACCATCTCCTCTATCGTCCAAAACAATTTCCCTACAGTTTGTGTGATGTGCTGACATGGTGGTGTAAGACCGCTATGCCACCTTGAGTGGATTCTGCCGTTTAGACTACGGTCGATGTAAAACCTTCCATCCATTCCACTTCTGTTTAAATGGATTGCATTTATTACATGTTTACCCATTTATAAGACACTGTAATCCAGACTGCAGACATTGGGGTTTGAACCCAGAACCTTTCGGCTGAGACTCTTAACCCACGAGACGATCCTGCCCCCAGCGACTAGCCTATTCTCAATTACATGTGCTCATGAGTCCAGTCTGTGTGTCTAACGTTGTGTGGGTCCTTTGTGTGGTCCCTGGCTGTATAGATGACGTCGCTGCCCCTCTGGTGCCCCACCCCTCTGAGCCCGGGCGGTGGCAGAGAGCTCCAGAGACTGTCCTACATGGGAACCTTCTTCAGCCTGTCTGTCTTCGCAGAGGACGACGTGAGTCACTCCCCTCGACTAGCAGAAACTCACTAACTTACGATACATAAGCTGACACAAATTACAATTATTCACTGTGTTACTATCATTTAGCAGAGGCTTTTATCCAAAGCGGCTTGCAGCGGTCAACTTTAGTATAAACTTAAAATGTAATATAAGGAGCGGGTAGGGGTTTTTGCCTGAGGAAGTTGAGGAAATCCGTTCGTCGACATGCAGGTAGTCAACCAACAGGTTTATTGTGGACACGGTTCGAAACCAGATCGTTTTCAAGCTCCATAAACACTAGACTATCCTGACAATGTACAACTCTCTCTGCTAGTTCTTATTAAAAAAACTCAGCTTGAAACTATGGAGACAAAGCAAAGGGCAAATCCTCCGAGTTAAGTCGCTACAAAATCTGTATTCAGATGTGTGAAACAAGAAATGAAATATCAGGGGTTTGACTCCCGTATCTGGTTTAATAGAGCTGAGGCAACGTCGGGTCAAACCTAAGAAAGTCCGAGGGATTGTCGCTGCTTCAATGCACACGACACTAAAATGCAAGGGAGAGGAGCTATTGATGAATACCAGACTATGCACCATTACTATGCACATACTCACTGTAGCTGCTGAGATGTCTGACTTTCTGGTCTGTTGAGTAAGTGAATAGACAGCAAATCCCCTGATATACAGGAAGACTGTCTGAAATTGGTGGAAGGAGCGAGAGTCGGTGGTGTATCTACACATTTCTGGTCCAACTGTTCAAATGAGGCCAATTTCGGTTCACGTTTGTAGCGTGACCCAAAAAAAGAAACCGACATTATAATGTATTGTTTTTAACGGAGCAAAGCACACAGTGTGAATGTAGTGGCTGTAGTTCTTCGCTCGCTTCATGTAGGATTCAAGTCTATTTTGGACGTGTAAATCTTATTTTGCATGTGTACCAACACGGCCGTGTGGTTTGGGCTTAACAGGAACTAACGACGATATGTCTAGTGGATGGAAATGCTGATTTTTCTATATGTTTCCCTTCTACGCTTTCAGTGAAAATTAAGAAATGTATTTCGATTGAAACTATTTAGTTGAATATAGCCTTGCCTCCACTCAGGGAGGAGTTCATAGGTTGCCAGACAAGGAACTAACCCAAACTGACCATCCCAAGATGCTGAGCTGAGAGATACAGGAGATCACTAATCCCCTATATGTGCAGACTCCTAAATAAGAGCACATTTTATATTTCAGATTGGTCTCTATATATTGATGTTTCATTGTAACAGCAAAATAATTCAGTGTTTTTTAATGACAATTGTCATTATGAACCTCTGAAAATGCTGAAAGGTCAATAAAATATCCAAACTAACTAACTTAATGACTAATACGTGCAAAACTAGAGAAACTGTCCTCCTTTGAATGTGTAACCTTGTGTTTTCCCCCTCAGTCCAAAGTGGGTGACAAGTACTTCTCTGGCCCGGCCATCACCATGGATAACACCAGGGTGGTCAGCCAGTCCCTTCAGCACTACCTGGAGTCAGCCCGGGTACAGACCCCCAGCTCTCTCGCGACAATAAACTACTGTTACGTCATGTAGATCGGGTCTAAACAATGTCTTGTCTGATCCATTAGGGTGACCTGTTCAAAATCCTCCACAACATCTTGTTGAATGGAGAAACCCGAGAGTCAGCCCTCAACTACATGGCAGCTTTGGTCAAATCTAATGTGAAGAAGGCTCAGATGCAGGTGAGATGAAGAGATCGTTTACCTGAAGTTAATTGTTCTCTCATCAGCCTCTGCTGCTATACGTGGCGTTCAATAGTTGGTTGGTACCACTTGGTTTGTGAGTGTAAAGTGTACAGAATGAAACCCAAGCGGACGCCGTCCGAGACATGTACACGGATCTTGACGTGGCGTTTTCCGTCTCCTGCGCTCCTCCCAGACGGACGACAAGCTGGTGTCCACGGACGGCTTCATGCTGAACTTCCTGTGGGTGCTCCAGCAGCTCAGCATGAAGATCAAGCTGGAAACGGTGGACCCCTTCTACATCTTCCACCCGCGCTGTCGCCTGGTGGTCAGCCCCGAGGAGACCCGGCTCAAGGCCACCATGGAGGAGCTGAAGTGCTGGCTGGCCGATCTGCGTGAGTCCCCCCACCCCCCCACATCACATCACATAACAGGGCTGAACAATTCATCGAAACCGCAATAAGGCCGAGTGTAATATCCAAATCGCAGTAGCTGCAATTTTTGATGAGGGTAAAATGCGTACATTTACATTTTACATTTACATTTATAACACCATTATAATTGAAGTACTGTACTCTACATGTTTTTTATCCAGATGTAAGAAAACATGTTTGTTTGTTTGTGACCGACCCCAACAAGTGGTAGATCGTTTTTTCTGTCAGCTAAAATGAAACATTGAGCATGAATCATATCACGATCACAATATCTGCCAAAATAATCGCTATATATATATATTTTTTACCATATCACATTTACCACATATATACAGATGTCCATAACACATCCATATCAAATCCAACATGATCTGCTCAGATGAGCTGGTGAGCCGAGCTGTGAGAGTTCCCCAACCTGCCTCAACGTGCACACCTCTACACACCTCTACACACCTCTACACACATCTATATGTCTCATCCACACACCCCGTCTACACACATCTGTCTTATCTACACCACACATCTACACACCACACATCTACCAACCCCCGGCTCCGCCTAGCTAATTGTCGAGGTGTCCCTGAGTAAGACACCTAACCCTAACTGCTCCTGACCAGCTGGTTGTTACCTTGCATGGTTGACACCACCGTCGGTGTATGAATGTGAGGCAAATGTAAAGC
>OMKP01081628.1:0-11022 GCA_900302375.1 Bathygadus melanobranchus | reverse complement strand
TTGCCCCATCTCTCCAACAGCCTCAATAAGCCCCCTTCTCCCTGGGGCCCGGCCAGCTACCAGAGCCCCTCCGCCTCCCCCGGCTCGTCCACCTCTTGGAGCCCCGGCGGAGGCTATGGCAGCGGGGGCAGCGGCTGGGGAGGATCCCAGGGAAGAGAGTACCGGCGGGGACTGAACGGCGGGATGACCCCCATCAACTCCATCTCCCCACTGAAGAAGACCTTCCCCAACAACCACGTGGCGTCCCAGAAGTACCAGAGGAACAGCCCGGCCGGCTTCAACCCCAAGTCCTGGATGGATGACGGCGTGGGCCGCGCTGACAACATCTTCCCCTTCCAGGTCAGAGGTCATTTGGTAGTTGATGGTTTTCTTTGTTTTATGTTATGCAAGCTGCCTAACCCTAACCCTAACCCAATTGATTATCTCATTGATCAGTATTGCTCTTTGGTCAGTTTATGGCTCCTATATATTCCTTGTGTCCTTTCTATATGCATGCTCCTCCTCCTTTTTTCCTCTTTCTGCCCAAGCACACGATGATATAGCTTTGTCTTCTGAACGTCAAAATGCAAACGTGTCATGGCGCATTTTATATTGGTGGTTAATTCAGTGTGGTGCGGCTGCTATTTTTAGCCCTGGGGGGGGTGATAGGTCTTGGAGGAAGGGTGGGGGAGGAGGAGGATTTCCATGGATTTCCATGCTGCATTTATCAGCATGCTAACATAGCCCAGGCATCAGCGTCTCTCTGGGATCTGCGCTCCCTCGGCTGCCGGTCCCTGATGATGACTAATGTGGCGCTGCGGCGAGCGGTGCCACGAACACAATGGTTGGGTGGGGTTGGGAAACGTTGAGCGGGGTAAGAAATGTGGAAAGGTGTGAGAGACACGGAGGAAGTGGACGGGGAAACCGGGCCAGTGATGAAGCCAGGGATTGTGATGTAGTGAGAGAGATGGAGGCGCTCAAGTAGGAACGTATTATCCTTAGAGTTCCTCTCCTGTGCAAAGGACCACCTCCCGGCCGTCCAGAGGGAAGAAAACCTCAAACTGATGGATGGATCCAAATAGGGCTCAATTCATATTTACCATTCTACCATCTACATTCTACCATCCTACCATCCTACCATCCTACCATCTACCATCTACCATCTACCATCTACCATCTACCATCTACCATCCTACCATTCTACCATCTACCATCCTACCATCCTACCATTCTACCATCTACAATTACCTCCGTCAGATCACAAGCAACCTCTAGTCTGTCGAATGTAAAGTAATGATAACCATGTCATTAATCACCCAGGGATCAGGCCTCGATGCTTAACTTAAAACCCCAGCCTCTTTTAATAAATTTTTTTCTCTTGATGCCGATGTCCAATGAAACTGCCTCATCACCCATGAAGCCTCATCACCCGTATGAAATGGCTAACGGGGATGATAGTGAAAGGTCTATGGATGGAGATGAATTGGTTTTATTGATTACCCTGAGGATTGATCATCCAAGTCGTAGTAAGGAGGCTGTGGGTGCTGTAGAGGCAGATGTACCATGTGAGATTAAAGGCTCCTACCAGCTTATCTTTTATCTGTTTGTAGTGACTGTATACCTCGTCGTGATAAGTCAATCATCATCTATTCAAATACAGCTTCCCATAACACACACACACACACGCACGCGCGAAAGTCTCACCTGGACTGTCAACCGGCTAACAACTACACTAATTGGCTTTTAGAAGACTCAGATAATCTGAATTCTATAGTCGTGTCCTTGAACATCCGAGGCATCCTCTGTTCATTTAACATCTCAACAACTACATTTAGAGCATTTGGCAGACGCTTTTATCCAAAGCTAACTATCAATAACTAATGCCAATAACTACCTGGTTTGGCACTATACACATTGAAATTCAATGAATCTCAATAACAGTAGCAAATGAACTTGGACTGAAATGATGGAAACAAGGTATGTAATGATCACAATGAAAAGTGCTTGTCACAGGTAAGATCTTAATTACATTCAATTATTTAGTGTACAGACTATAAAAGCCATAGCATACCAATACCATAACTTTTAACATTTTTACAGATCGCCAAACAAACCAAATGGGCTTGTATTTCGTTAACTTGTGTGCCAATGTACTGTAGCACATTGTAACTAGAGAAATTGCAGACTTTATTCCAGGAAAAGATATGCTTGGTGCAAACCTCTCGTAGGGACTTTAAATGTCCATATACAACATGGTTTAGAAGCTTATGCCAAGTCCATTAAGATAGGATTATGCCATGTTCACTAGCTACATTTTGTATATAGCTTTCCTCCTAGCATTGCATTTTACATTACTCTGGGTTGGCTGTAGTTTAATTTAATACATATTCAATGTTTTAATAGTAACCGTTTTAAAGGCTAAGAATTCTAATATGATGTTTATTGTGGTTCTACATATTTGAGACCAAATGACGTACCAACACCAAACACTTTACTCTCCTAATCCATCTCCTAAGATATGTCATAACATGTCACAGTTGTTGTACTAAACAATCTCAGCCTTATCTCCCCATTAAAGGGTGTGGATGAAGATGCATTCTGTTAAGGCTATCGCTTTTACAACATGCTAAATTAGCAGCCAGTATTGGTTCAAAGTTGTGTGTGTGTGTAGCGTCCATTTTGCGCATCGGAGTCGAGTGTCTCTGCCATTATGCTCTGACGGCAGATGTAAGCTAATGCCTGGGTTACTGTAGCAGGCTGCTTCCGTGGCCTGTGCTAAAATCACATCAGCCCATGTAGCATTTTCCCTCTGCCCTCTAGATACAGCAAGGGCAGTGAGAGAGAGGGGTGTAAAATGGCTATGCTATGTGGCTGTGTATAAAACAAAATAAAAACAAGGCTATAACTATGCATGGATAATTTATACGTGGATGTGGAAAAGAATGCAAAAATTGGCGGCTTTAAAAGTACGCTGAGGCAATTAGTGTGTTCCCTTTTGTTGGTGCTGTGGTTATACTGCAGTGCTATAGAGCTAGCTAAATAAACCCATGCACAGTGACACAGTATACCTAGAATTGACATCTTCATTTTGGGGATGAAATGCATACACCAGGGTCTCCAGGGGAATCTCTATCCCCCAGCTAATTTGGCTGTTTGATGAAATTTGTACCTCTCAGAATGTTTAGCAGCTATTCCTGAAGTGATGGACATTGGACTTGGTATTTACCCTGGGTCACACACTAGTGTATGATTGAGTCTGAAGTAAACAGGTTCTGAAATGTTAGCTGATATGTTGGCTTTTATAAATATATAACGTATAAACGGCGACATTTCAGACGCTGTGAATTTCATACCCTAAAACACATTAATCTCGGTATACATACATCAAATATAACTTGATGACCTTCATAGGTGAGCGTTGTTGCCGCCTGCTCAACCTGTCTGCTTCAAAGGGAAGTCTTTACTTTGCTAATGGAAATAGTTTCTGTAATTGAGGGCAAAGGCCGGTCGAAGAGCCGGTGCCACGCAGCTTGCTTATTAGCCGGCTTGAAATAGTTTCCATGCTAGCAGAGACTCAACAGATGGGGATTAGTGGCCTTCATTAAAGAATTCCAGTTGTTTTGCCTATTTGCAGTCACACAACATGTGGGTCATTCCCGATCTTTTGATGAAAGCTATCCATGCCAATTCAATCAACATTTTGCAAGTTGATCGACACTCTGGTCATTAAAACATGACCAGGCTGATTCTGACCGTTTAAATGGCTTACTGTTATAGCAAGTTGCCCATGCCTTCTAAGCTGTTGTGTCGTCCCATTGCCTTACAGTGTCAAAGTATTTATTAGCCGTAACTCTATGGCAGGCATTTGATCCAAATTGCATTACATTACATTCATACACAATCAACAAATAAATCAATATATCAATCAATATATGAAACCTTTTGTTTCCTGCTAGGCCCAACATCCTGTAACAACATTGAAGTTGACGTACGGTTTCTGCATTCTTGGCTAGCTAGTGCAGCTGGTCTACTCTCCTTCAACTTGCTGTACTGGATGTCAATGGCAACAGTAATGCAAGAAAGCCTGCTATCTTGCATTTGTACCTAGGCGTGTTGTTGACACGGCCCACTCCCTGCAATTGTCAGTTCCTTTAGACTTTTGTAAAACATATTGTTGCTTTAAATTGAATTGGTTTGCTAAATGAAAGGAGTAATCAAACACTAAATCCCTAAGGCCCCGTTCACATTGCAAACCTTAGTGCCTTACTTAATTTGGATTCATTGCTCACATCCAATCTCTCCTATTGGTGGCTGTTCATATTATTTCTTGTAGTCAGTATCAGATTCCAGTGTGAACTGGTCACAGTCCTAACTCACCCCCATGTGTAGAAGAACAACAACAGATGTCACGTGCAGTTGTGTGGAAGTAAAGATGGAGGCCACTGAAGTCAGTGTTTAACGTTTTATTTCTAAGTTGATGTGCTGATGATGATGATGAAGAGGAGGAGGAAGCGAGCCACATTTGTAATGATGTCTTTTTGTGTCACCATGGCTGCTACTTCTGTATGGATGTGTGGATGTGGTGGGACCATGTGAACGGCTTCACTGAAACACATTTCATCACTCTTCCCCCTATTGACCCAGTGACTCCCACTAGCGCTAAATTGATAGGGTTAGGGTTGATCCAGAGTGGCGACATGACCGTTCACACTGAGGTCACATTGCAAAGGACCAGACCTGTATCCGATTTAAGACCACATATGAAAATGGACCAAGTCAGAATTGATAACATCTGATACCATTGTGATGTGTGCGTCGCAGTGTGAACAAGGCCTGAGTTTCCACTTTTGGTAGCACTTAATGCTCCAGACTTGGGTGGTGAAGTGGCTGGAGGATTTGCCTCTCCTGCGTGGAACATTTGGACAGTATATAACTGACATGACCCTGACTGTGGGGTCTGAAAGAGTTAAGGCTTATCATAATGCAGTTTGCTTTCATGAAAATGGCTGACGTCATCCAATGTAGCCTGTAACCTGTTTCATGAACCACAGAAGAAAGTGTTGGTGACCTGAACACACAGCTGTGTTGCTTAAATTTCCTTCTCCTCACACACACACACGCGCGCACACCCTTGTCCTTGCATGGGTATGTGCTCTCACATACCTTTTACACACACACACACACACACACACACACACACACACACACACACACACACACGCGACGCAGGGATAAGGAGACTGCACAGGAGTGTCACAATCTGTTTGGCCCAGCTTGTTGTCTGTGATAAAGGAGAGTGACCGTGGAACGCCTGCCTGTCCAACCTGTCTGTCAACCCTTTTGACATGTTTGAGGATGTATATATGGGCTCCTAGTTTCAAAAGCTTCTGATTGGGAAAAACAATGGCGACCAGACCCATCGGTCCTTGGAAAGGCCACATTAAATATTGATCTAGCTAACATTGATGCATGTTTTTTTCCAGTCTAAGGAAAGACTTGGACATTAATGTATTGCTTTTAACTGAATTTGGTTTAGTAGAAATCTTGACTACATGAATTGTCATGAACGTAGAACTAGAATTTGTATGACATTTTCATTCACATATAATTTAGGATGGACCAACCACGGCATAGAGAAACAGGTCATACTTCTGTTTAGTCAGTCTAGACTGTGGGTTTTATACAAATAATGTGGGCGTCTATTTCATCCAGGGTAACCATGGCTACGACCCCTATGACCCTGAGTGGTGATTGGCCCCACCGTGTTCATGTCCCTTCATGTCCCTGCGTGGTGATTGGCCCCTCCATCTTCATGTCCCTGCGGAGACATGAAGGTGTGTGCATGTGTCCCTTGTTCTTTTACTTGTGCATATGTGTCTGTGTGTGATCGGAGATGTGTCCTCTGTTGGGTGAGTGTGTTAGCTGGGAAGCTAACCCATTCTCTAAAGGGAGGAGGACAAGCAGATCTGGTGAATGTGTTGTCAGCCTCTGTCTAGTCCACTGGCCTCTGCTTCCTGTCAGCCTCTAGTCCACTGGCCTCTGCTTCCTGTCAGCCATATTGAGGCACCAACACCAACCTCAAAGTAGCCTGAATGTTATGTTATACTTCATAACCAGGGAAAAAAGAAGATTAGCCTTGTAGTTGCTTGTTAACTGATCTGCAAATGTTGAGGACAGGTTGAGAGTTGAAAATCTTTTCAAACTGGTCTTTAAAACGTATGATATTTAAATAGCTTCTAGGGCTGTTCCTGGTCGCAGTATTTAGTTCAAGCCATTGAACTAAATATGTTTATGATATTCATTTAATTATTTCAATATGTATTTTTGTGGCATCAGAAAATGGTTCAAGTTCCACAGCTGAGAAAGAGTGTTCTATGCTATGTGGCTAACGTGAGGCTACTTGCATGTTGAGGTCACCATCTTGGGGTCATCCTTTAGCCTCTCCAAATGATCTGACCGCCGTAACCTACTGTCTAGTAATGACCGCAACACTAATGTCTGTTTGGAACCGCGACGGAGTGTCACCACTTCCTGTTTGCAGCTTCCGTTTTTTCAAAATAAATGCCTTCTAGCATTTTATACATGGTCCAGCCATAAAGGGTTTGACCTCATTTTAACAAGGCACAGTTTTTTTTTCCTTTTTACCATCTGACCAATGAAAAGATACGAAAAGTTTATAAATGGGTGAATGTGAGGCAGTGAAAGGCGCTTTGGATAAAAGCGCTATCTAAATGCAATCCATTTACCATTGAATCCGTCAACATGACATCATTTTAAGCGTACTAATTCCTAGACCCACACAGCCCGCTAGCCTGTCTTGCTGTGTGTTGTCTGTGTGAAGCTCATGTGACCCAAGGCCATGGTCTAAGTCCACATAGGTTGCAGAGGCAGCTGTAAGGAGATGGTATACTTTGTCTGGCCTATATCCCTGGGTTGATATTTGTTTTGAGAGAGAGTGTGTGCTTGGGCGTACTCCTGAAGTAGTGGCCCAGTTGTAAGTGCTATTCTCCTGTTTACAAGAGGGCAAGCGGTGGTCCATTTTGGCTACGGTTAAGAAAGCTAGCATGCCTACTCCTCTAGCCAGCGTGGCAGAATCTCAAACCATGCTGTATTTATTTAAAAATATGTGGGGGAATAATAAGTACATATTAAAAAAGGAGCGTGTTGCTAATTTGCTGTTAACAGCCGGGATTATGGGCTACTTTGACCTTATTTTCATGGGTCCCAGTTGAAATCAGAGATGGTGAAGATGGTTAGATTTACAGTCATCTTCAATCCAGTATTGAAAAAGTCTTCTTTTGGCCCGTTACAATTCAGTTTACTTTCGTTCAAACGATACTGAATTTGTATGAATTTTAATGTTTTTATTTTAATGACCTTTCTGATAACATATCATTTGTTGATTGGTTCATCAAATATCAGTCAGTCTTGCTCATTCCCTGGACAATGTCTTGTCTATTTCAGATTGTGTGAAACAATGCAGATTATATTTCCATATCATTATTGGAATGAATCTCCAACCCTAAAGCGTTCCAAAGCAGTTGTTGCATCACTGAATACTAAACTAGACTATACTACAAACCCAGGGCATCTTGCTGTGGAAAGGCTTGTTTGGCATATTTTGATATCGTTTTTCACATTATTCAGAATTTATTTTGGAGAACATTTCTTTAGTTGTTCCCTCGTAGCGTGTTGTGTTACGTTAAAGTGTTTTCTCTCGTCTCGGCTCGTTCACTGACGTTCTTATCGGTGTGTACGATGTTGTGCACTCGAGGCCTTGTTCGGGTGGGCCGTACAAGAGCATGTTTGTTGTTTATATGGCCCCATAAACATGAAGTGTTTATGGGTATGCTTGATTTAGGAGAGCGGTGACACCAGGCTCATCTTTTATCATTCGACTGTCTTCATACAATATGTCTGTCTGACTGTTTTCACGTCGACCATCATTTCCATTATTGCAGGTATGGGGGTACGCCTCCCTGTTAAACTTCTCTTGGTGGAGTTGCTCCACTGACTGCTGCTCACCTGTGTTATTTTAGCATGGCCCTCTAGTTGAATACAGCTTTCTTAAGATATAAGTACATTGATAGAAGTACATTGTGTAGAACAGAACAATAGTACGATGTAACCCAGGTGGGATGGCTACAAATTGCAGACTGACAACTGTATTTGCACTAACATGCTCTTGTTATGTTATATTGTTATACCGTTGTGTGAGACCATCTCTGTTGGAAAGCACCAGAGCCCTACTGGAAGCACTGATCACAATGAAAGCTCTCTGCACCCGCGCACCTCAGCACTGTGCACATGCACCTCAGCAGCACTGTGCACATGCACCTCAGCAGCACTGTGCACATGCACCTCAGCAGCACTGTGCACATGCACCTCAGCAGCACTGTGCACATGCACCTCAGCAGCACTGTGCACTGCATACATCAGCACCGTGTGCGTACACATCAGCACCGTGTGCGTACACATCACGTCATTCCATGACACACACACATCAGCACTGTGCACATCAACAGTGCACTTCACACAGACCTCAGCACCGCCGCTGGAGAATGTTGTAGGGGAAAGGAATGTTTACACCAAAAAACATATTCCAACGAACCTCTTGGCATTCACATACACACGTATGTACTTTGCAGTATGATGCATTACATTACAGTATGACATCATTTCTTACCTGTTTCTTTGTCATTAGGAGTAAAAGCAGACTGTAGTCGATGTCCATAAATGTAAAGTAACTTTGCAATAATTTCATTTTCTGGCTGATAATCAAGCATCTCTGTCCCTGTTTGTGTGTGTTTAGGAGCGTACCAGGTCATTCGATGGCTTCAACATGAACACACTGGAAAGCTCCCTCATCGACATCATGAGGGCAGAGCAGGACACCCTGAAAGGTGAATATCCTATATTATATCCATATTTCATCACAAGTGTAGCATGTCAGGCTTGTCCAGCAGCAGCCCAAAGGTGCCAGGCGGGCTCCTGGCAATTAAATAATTGAGATGACCTTAATGATGTGATATTGCAATTATGACAATAAAACGTGCATGTAATTTAACTAGCCATCTCTAAACTTTTGATGTTATGACAATAAAACGTGCATGTAATTTAACTAGCCATCTCTAAACTTTTGATGTTATGACAATAAAACGTGCATGTAATTTAACTAGCCATCTCTAAACTTTTGATATTATGACAATAAAACGTGCATGTAATTTAACTAGCCATCTCTAAACTTTTGATATTATGACAATAAAACGTGCATGTCATTTAACTAGCCATCTCTAAACTTTTGATATTATGACAATAAAACGTGCATGTCATTTAACTAGCCATCTCTAAACTTTTGATGTCTTTAATCTTTCATTGCTGATTTTCATTTCTTTTGAATGGTTGTTTAATTCCTGCTTGTATTAACATAACGGTCCTTGTACTATTAAACCAAGGCCACAGTTTACCACAGAACACTCCACACGGACACTAATGAGTGTTCCGCACAGTCGGAACTCATTAGGTTCTATAGATTTCCAATGCTTGTCTTGCTCACTTGATAGTACTAGGAATTTCTCAGTGAAAGAATTCATAGAAGCTGATATTGTTAACTCTAATGGATTAATGTCGACAATGAGATATTGTATTTTTAGTATTAGCCAATGACTCAAATCAGATTAGCACTGTGGATATGATGAGCACACAGAGAAGAGATACTTTGATTATTATGGGATAGAACTGCCTAACAAGATCATAAAACAGGATTGCATTACATTAATAAAGCCTGTAAGACCCGGGAAAGGAAATACTTGCTCTTCATCACAATAACTCAATCATCAAACTGTCATGTGACAACATTGATGTTATATTGATGTATCAGACCTCTAATCCAGAAGGAACCTGTCTTAGTGATGGAGAGCCGTGTTGTTAATAAGTGATGACCCTCCCCTTCCTACCTTGTTGACCACTACTGGCTTGAATCCATTTACTCAGCAGTCCAGGAATGGAATTACCTCAGCAGCCAGATGGGGGGTGTGGCAATCCACAAATCAATGGCCTGAGAATAAATGTGCTGCAGGATGGAGTTGCACAGTAAAGGAAGAAGGTGTTCACCTCCCCATCGTTTAGCTCATGGCCAACAGACCAACAGCCACTGTCTCTCCATCGGAAGGTCAGGAGATGCCCTTCAGCCCTACCGCCAGGAGAGCAGGAGTAGGATAGGTGCTGGGAACACCGACACCCTGTTACTGGTTCTTCTCCATCCCCAGGGGGGGTGGGTCCTCTATAAGAAAGCTCTTTTACCTCAATGCATCAACACTCAAACCTGGCTGTGACTTGATTACAAAAGGATTGAAAAGCAGTGGACTGGTCTATTTCTCTTCTGGTTGCAGTTTGTAGACGTTCTCTGTTTCAATTTCCTCTCTATGTCCACTCTCTACATGTAACTGGGATATTAAAGAAAGGCAAGCATAGAATTATATAGAGAATATAGGCCTCCTCTCTTCCCTACACCATGCTACTGTCTGAGTCAACCCTGACTGACGGGGATTTACTTTCTGGGTGTTCTGTTTGATTTGGGATCTAAGAGCTGTGTAACGGATTCTTTTAGTTTCTGTTGTCTGTGGGACTCACTGCTGTCCTTAAAAAAATAAAGTAGTTGCTGGTACTCTTTTACATCCTTTAGCCTATATATAGATACTTATCCCTTTATTTAACCTATATATAGATACTTATCCCTTTATTTAACCTATATATAGATACACTATCCCTTTATTTAACCTATATATAGATACACTATCCCTTTATTTAACCTATATATAGATACTTATCCCTTTATTTAACCTATATATAGATACTTATCCCTTTATTTAGCCTATATATAGATACACTATCCCTTTATTTAACCTATATATAGATACACTATCCCTTTATTTAACCTATATATAGATACACTATCCCTTTATTTAACCTATATATAGATACACTATCCCTTTATTTAACCTATATATAGATACACTATCCCTTTATTTAACCTATATATAG
>OMKP01081623.1:0-12112 GCA_900302375.1 Bathygadus melanobranchus | reverse complement strand
CCTGTCATGATCTGTAACGTATTAACTATTGTTAATTATTGCTTTGTCACATGATTAATCAAAAACTCCAGATTTATTAAGAGAACTTATGTTGCGGTATGCTATATGATATGCTATATGATATGCTATATGATATGCTATAATTTACAGACACACAAACTGTTATGGTCTATAATACTGTAGTAACGTTAGAATAGGGAGACCAGAGAATCCCCCCAGAACACAGAGACGAGTGATGTGATTAGATGACATTAGGAGGACGTGCAGTGTGTCTGTAATGGTTTGAGGAGACGTTTGTGAAATCGCCAAGTATTAGCCTATATCCCACACCAAGATATTGCATATACAATGTCAATGTCATTTTCTGATAGTACAAGCTAGTCTATATCACAATGAAAACAAACAATCTAACTTATTAGAGGACTCTCTGTATGTATGTATGTATGTATGTATGTGTGTGTGTGTGTGTGTGTGTGTGTGTGTGTCCTTGTTCAACAACCGTTCATCCCATCGAGCATTATATTGCTGATAACCTACACTCGGATCCAGAAGTTCGAGAGTGCGAAAGCCGAACTTCTGGGGGAGAGACTACACGGAGCCTGCGCCGTAACCCAGCAGGTGTGAGGGGTGGAGTTACGCAAGGTTTGTCCAGACTTGGAGAGAAACCCATTTGAGAGTGGCAAGATGAAGACTTCACGAGACAATTTTAACAAATGCATTAGCTAGACCTCCGGTACGATGAGCTGCGGCATCACTTCGGTGATGGCGCTGTAGGAGAGAAAAGCTGTCATATCACTCCACGTCAAGCTCTGCCGAGACTGTAAATAAAACAGTGTACACAATAGCACTCAAAGCCACAAGATCGATACTGGACTTCTTCTTCAGCGCTTGACAACAAGAGACTTGGCCAAGGCTTCACATTATCGTTTGTTTGAGTCATTATAGAAGGACGTTTTTTCGTGATTCTTTAAATAAGCCATCACACATTCACATGTCACACACGCAGTATGGCCACATAGAACCAATGTGATTGGCTACAAAGTCCGAAGGTTGTGATTGGTCGGATCGTCAACAGTCGACGTCTTCTTCAATGACGTTACGTTTTTTTTCAGTGAAATGAAAATTGTGAGATCATTCCCACTAACAGCGCTTCATATCACAATCGCAATATCTGTCAAAGGGGCAACATCTGTCTCAATATGATGTTTCTTTACCACATCGTTCAGCCCTAATGACCTGAATCAATCAGTACAAATGGATGAATCATAGTTTCATTTCGACTCGCTTCGGGTAGAGATGGCAGCAGGCAAAATGAGAAATAGACATTAGAATGCTGAACAACGAGGACCTGGCTGTATGTAATGTGTTTATCGTTGGCCTGCAAGTACTTCGAAGTGGCAACTTTAGTGAATAAACGGCCGGCTAAATATGTTTAGGCTTCTTTCGACTCCTTTTTGCAATTGGATTTGAAATGTTGTACAAGAGCGCACAACGGAGTGGAAAACACAGGAGGGAATCGATCACAAGGCCTCTTTACAGAATGACACAGCCTTATTTAATCACAGCGTTTAACTTCACTCTGCCGAGTCCTGGCCGTCAAGTTAGACTGACGTGACATATTAAACGTGACTGTAGAGCATCAGTGCCTCCATCTCGGAGCCGAGATGGTTCTGAGACCTGATCTCTGGGTCCGTGGCTCCGGTCCAGACCGAGAACACAATCCGACAGCTTGACCGTTGATGAGCCAGTTGCTGGCTCCTTCTGACTGACACAGTCGGCACTAAATATATGTGCACATGCATGAATGTTTGCGGCATTACCCGTGAAGTTCTTCTTCGTGAGTGCGAACACAAATACAGTCCGTTAGAACATTTTTTGAAATGTACACTATGCTTACGTTGTGAAAGTTGACGTCATTACCAACTGCCAGCTGGGAAGAGGATAGTCACTGAAGGCTAATTCAAGATACTGATCTTGAATTACATTATCTTGCTATATCAAGTCTCTTATCACATAATCATGTCTTAATAACAAGCTTCACTGTGTGTACACTGCATGTGGGTGTTCCCTTGTAAATCTCTCCAGATTGGGTCTAAATTTAGATCAAACAACCATTTGTTCATAATCTATTCAATGACTTCCGCTGTTTTCATCTTCAAAACAACCCTCATCAGAAACATCATGCATTATTACTGTATTAGCGGCTAAATAAACTCTGAAATACTGACTCTCTGGACTACATATATCATTGAGGAGGATCTTTTCAAAATAGACCACCTAATTGTAGGACATAAGCACAAGAACATATTCTCCCATAAATGTGGCCAACGGTTACCGAGTAAATCTTACCTGGGGCCAGAATAAATAAACAGACCGATTAGCAATTGATTGAACAAATGTAGGTAGTACTTGGTAGTACCCGTAGTACTTGGAATGTTGCGTTTTTCGGGGAGTGAGTGATGCAAATTAACTTAAACCGTAAAGCCTTTGGCCAGCTTATCTTGTTGTTACAGCTTCAACTTGAAAACAACCTTCTCCAGGGTTCGATTCCCAATCGGCGCGTTCTTGAGGAAGACCACTACCTGCTCCTTAATTACCTGTATCTGAATTCACTGCAAGCCGCTTTGGATAAAAGTGTCTTCTTAAATGAATACCAATACGAAAAGAAAAACACACCTTGCAGTTGCAATGATGAAAGTAAAAAAGGTTTCAGTAAGCCAACTTTAGTCGGCAACAGACTAACAGACTATGTTAGGATCTTCGGATGCGCCACCCCTCTCTCTCTGCCTCTTCATTTAACATACGTCTGTCTGTACCTCTGACAACTCTTGGTCACTCTACAACCTCTCCATCGCTGTACCTGTCTCCTTTATACCTCCACCTCTCTCCCAATCTCTCCATCTAGCTCTCTCGACACATCTCTCTCCACAGTCTCTTTCACACGTGCAGTGTATCCCAGAAATGGTCCAGAATATTTCCTGCATGGGGTGTGTGAATGGGAACAGGCATCGGAATCCCGGGAAAACTGTATTGCCGATTTCCCACCTCAAGACCTCATGACATTTCTCATGAAAGCAGTAAGGCTGCTGGACAGGTTCAGAAATAGAGAGCTCCTAGCTCAGTTCGCGCAGAGGGTGAAATTGATCAGGCAGCTGTCTGGAACAGTTTGAGATACGATAGCGTACAACTAAATAACAGGAATTCTATATGAGGGTGGCATAATGAGGCAGAAGACCCAAGTTCTACCACCGTTTGTTGGACTGCCCCATTGGCCCATATATTCCAGCATTGCTATGCCATGTGTGATAGTCGATTTACCAGGAACTATGTGTGAAAGAGACTTATCTGTCCACCTCTCTCCCGACCTCTCCATCCTTCCCTCTACCTCTACACCTACCTCTACCTTCCTACTTCTCCACTTACTCATTGTTCGAATGAGTCTGATTAGGACTAGGAACCAGCCCAATAGTAATCCATGCTAATATAAAACCCATCTGCTGGTTAAACCTGTGAGGCTGGTGAAATCCTGCAAGACTTCTCTGTCTGTCTGTCGTATTAGCTTCTAGTAACACTGCCAGCCTTGGGCTAAGCTGCTTTAGATAAACCTAACACAGGTCACCACCTGCATATCCCTGTAAGTATCCCAAGCCTCTTAAACCCTCTTAAGGGACATGGAGTGTGCATGTATCGGCCCTGTTTGGCTAAACAAACGTATGTGTGACAAGGGTAAGCAGGGTTGTGTGTGTGTGTGTGTGTATACAACACAAACACACACACACACACACACACACACACACACACACACAGTCATTGACATAATGTACTGTATTGTGCCACACTGGGGAGGGGTGTGTGTGTGTGTGTTCTGCAGGACATGGTCATGCTAAAGTAATCACCTGTTCTCTGCCACAACATCTACTGTTGTGAAAGTTCACACATTACCAGTAGCCACATTAGCTATCAACTACCAGCCCCAATACACAGGAAGGCGCAATATCCTCCAGCTAGCGTCTAGCTATATAGGCTACATTCAAATGTATGTGTACACCTGACGTAATACATGTGCAACCGTATAATATTCTCCTTGTGTGGGCTATGATATGAAGAGAAAAGCATTAGCCTAATTCATAGTTGGAGAGGTGCGTGGCATGTTGCCTGAATAAAAAGGAAAATATGCATCTCTAATTGTTTTCCTCTGGATGGTCAGTTTTCCCTCAATCACTACTTTCACTAAACAGAGTCAGAATTTCAGAAAAGCATATTTTATGTTTCATTAAAATACACAATACACTAATGATATAATTCCTATACTTTACTGTAAGAGTGATGTTTATAAGGAATAGGCCAAATATGCATAGAACATCATAAAAGACGTCCAAACCACATCTCTAGTACGGGTATACGCAATTATCATAAAAAAAAGAAATATGAATATATTGCTATGAAAGCCTATATTACCAAAGTTGGCGTGTGTCTCAATTGACATCTGTAGTGGGCAATGATTAGTCCATTACCTTGTTCAGGTTTTTCAACTATTAATTTCTATGGTCACAGATTCATAACATCGCGCAGTGAAACACCACGACACAGCAAAATGTCGAAGAAGAGAGATTTCAGAGGACGATAATAAAAAAAAACGTCCATGTAGGCAAAATGATCGCTGGTCTCCATCAGCATCATTTCAACACGTCGTTACAGGCATGTGAGTCGTGTCCTACATGGCAACAGTCGGGGGGTCTTCAGGAGGCAGGTTGGAGGGGGGGCGGGGAAATGAGACGGTTGTGGCCCGACTAAAGACACATTATACGGGCAGTAAAAGGACCGATCGCCGCTAATTACCGCTTTTGCGGTCAATTAAAAATCCTCTGAAATCTCATCGTGGTTGCCCTCGTCTTTTCTTCGAGGAGCCTTGCCGGGTATCAGACTGTTGCTTGCGGGGGGACAGGTGTCTCTGGATGCAAGATCGATCCGGATTAACCGCGATCGCACCTCACGCCCCTCGTAGTACACGTCCAGAAATGTGAGGTTTCATTCACAAAAAGAAAAACGTACGACAACGCCTAACGAGGCAGACCCAGAGGCCCTTTAAACACACATTTAAGACACACCGCTTCCCAGATGTCCGAACTTGCTACCCCGCTATCCTCTACCCCTGCCCCGGGCAGCACAGCAACGGACAAACAATAGCCCGTCACGGCCGTAGTGGCGGAAGAAAACACGCACAATGTGCGCTCGGCTGGGACGCTTACCGTTGCGGGGCGATGCTGGTGTTCCAGTGAAGGAGCGAGTCCATCCGAGAGAGGCGAGAGAAATGGTTTCCAAAGGCATTCATACCACTGCTCGCATCGATCGGGAAAGCCACATCGCTGCTCGGCCGTTTGTGATGACTACCGCGCAGCGTGTGTGCGAGCGTGCGGCTGAGGGGCTCAGCTCCGTGTCCGTGCACGAGCATGGGTGCCGTCGCCTCCTGTGTTGTGGGCGTGGCTATTAGACGCGCACACGCCCGGCGGTTCGGTGGCGCTGAACTGATTTATCGTGGAGTCCCAGCATGCAAGACGGTCACGGTCTTGACTGTCTAGCCGACACGTCCAGCGTGTTGTACGGCTGAGATTGCTCCCCGTGCTCCCCGACCTACGACCTGTCAGCAGATCCACGCACAGCTTCTTCTATTTTTAAGTTGAATTTATTTGCTGTTCATATTTGTATTCATTATGGTTGTGTTATAGACCTATGTGGTTTGAATGAGGAAATGTTTTTTTGTTGCTTGATTAGAAAATAAGTATAACCCCAAAGACTGTATAATGTTTTTCCTTAAATAATGACGTTGATTCCACTAACCTCAATGACAGGGGTGTCAATTCAGCCTGAGATCATATGCCAATTATTGTAGCAGTGGCCACATTTGAAATATGAAATCCCACTCGTACAACCATACAGAGTAGACACTAGTCCTAAAGTGTCATATGTGTTATACACTTTGTTCAATTCAGAGTTCACAGTCTCTCAACTGCTGTTCTGCACCCAATTCCCTGTGTGTCTGTCCTCTGTGATGTTGTGATTGTCGTAAAAAAGCTCTCCCAGTTCGTATCAAGGCAGAGGATGATTCGCTCGGAACAGAAGTCTGGTTCATCAGACAGACGACGCGTTGCTCACCCGGTGCAAACGCACAAAAGAAGATTGTTTTGTCGCGATTCAGTGCATCTCTTAGTCAGCCGTGTCTCGGTGGCGATGTAGGACAAAACAGCTTGAGAAACCCGGCTTGATTCGTGTACGAGCAACAACTCGCTTTGTTCTTGTTTTACATTCACTTCAAAATGTTCCCAATCCTCTCTGACAAACCGCCCTGTCCTGTCGTTCCTTCCTCTGTTGGTTTTAACGTTTGTGCTATCATGCTAACAACCGTATCTAATGTTCTCCTCTGTACTCTGTTTCTTAAAAAAACAACGACAGTCACGCAGCTCCAATGGTCATAGTATAGGCCGACTTTGAATGTACTCAGCCTCACTCAAGTAAGTCGCTTTGGATGAACGTGTCTGCTGAATGACTCAATGTAGAAGTAAAATGGAGACGTATTGAGAGCTGAAAGCAGGGGTTCCCAACACGTCTTCACAGCAGGAAGATATGGGGTTGGTTGGGTGGTGTTCAGTGATCTAGATACAGTGACCACGCTCTATTAGACGCAACGCCCCACCAACCCCCATCCTCATCCTTCGTAGTCCCTTCCTTAACTCTGCTCTCTCAAACATCTTCTCTCTCTCTTGTCCTTAAAGGATGACTAAAGGATGCCTCTTTTCAACCTCGTCTCTATCTATCCGCATTAGGGAATTCGTGTGAAAAATGCCTGCAGTTGTTGCCGAACGCTCTTTGTGTCTCTGCAGCGCAGCTCGGTGCAGATGCTAAATCTTACACCAGCATCGTCATTAATGATGGAGTTGGGTCAAAATGAGCAGGCAGATCTGGGCGCAGGCAACATGGAGGAAAGGTAAACATTGTTATAATTTGCATACCCACATTGAAATGATACAAAGCCAGTTGAAACTCTGCAAAGTTCCCCTTTAACATTTATATCTACATTTAGTCATTTAGTAGACAAACGTAACTCCTCTCCCTCTCCCTTACCTCAGTTCTGTCAAATACCACCTCTCTCCTCCGCTCTGGCCTGCAGACACATTTCACAAAACTGGACAGAAAAAGTTAAAATACTGCAAAAACTGTAGAAAATGAAGAGTCAGCGTATCTCTCTGTAAAGTGTTTCTATTCGGTGGTAACTACCCCCACTGCATGAAGGAGCTAAATTTAGGAAAGGGTAAATGAGTGATTGATGAAGGATTGCAGAAGAGGAACGGAGCCATGCTGGGCTACATCTGAGGCCTGGCCGGAATACATTTGGAAGCCATGGCACTCCTGTAGTTCACTTGCGTGATTAATGTCATGCTTATAATAGCGTTTCACAAGTTGGAAATGTAATGGATAGAAAGTTTCAAAGTCTGAGCAGGGGAATTTTTGAAACAAAAGTGATCTACTTTATTATCTAAGTACTTCCACGGTCGCTAACACATCCTGACATGGCTACCGAGTTTTGACCCGCAACCTGTGAATGTGAATGTGTGTTTGAATGGGTGGATGTGTGTTTGAATGGGTGGATGTGTGTATGGATGGGTGGATGTGTGTATGAATGGGTGGATGTGTGTTTGAATGGGTGGATGTGTGTATGAATGGGTGGATGTGTGTTTGAATGGGTGGATGTGTGTATGGATGTGAGTATGAATGGGTGGTGAATGAGTGGATGTGTGCATGAATGGGTGGATGTGTGTATGGATTGGTCGTGAATGGGTGGATGTGTGTATGGATGTAAGTATTAATGGGTGGATGTGTGTATGAATGTGAGTATTAATGGGTGGACGTGGTGTATGGATGGGTGGATGTGTGTATGGATGAACTGTAAATCTCTGAGTGGCCATCAGCTCTAAACAAACCAGTCCATCAGGGTTCCCCTGCTCCTCCGGTCAGTACTTCTCTCTATGAAGCCGGCCATTCAGAAACCTATTTTACAAAACAAATTGAATATTGATTGAGGAGATGCGGTGGAGAGAGCTTAACAGCCTCCTTCATTAGCTCTCTCTCACCAGGTCTGAGTGTGGAGTCTCAAACTCTCAAACACTCAATATCACAGATGATGATGAAGATGATGAAGATGATGACGATGATGATGATGATGATGATGATGATGACGTCAAACGCCGCTGGAGCACATCCTGTGAGATATTAAAGGGTCCCTGTTTTACCACCAGGTGTGGTGTTGATTTGCCATTACAAGCCATTCCAAAATATACCCATTAGTGACATCAAAAGTGGGAGGGTCCGCCCCGATCTATGATGGATAGAGCAACCTGTCAGTTGTCACAGTCCACTGGGTAGGTTGATACATCCATCAGACAGCTTTCATTATCACATCCTCGCTGTGCATCCATCCATCCATCCATCCATCCATCCATCCATCCATCCATCCATCCATCCATCCACACCTTCTTCTATCTGAATGAACGCCAAACCAGAGGGCAAAATCCCTGGGCCTGTAGCCAGAATCTCAGCACTACAGTCTGTGTGTGTCTATGTGTGTGTGTGTGTGTGTATACATTGTTCTATCTGTGTGTGTGTGTGTGTGTGTGTGTGTGTGCGCGTGCACACGCACGCGCATGTGTAATTGAAGCAGCGTATTGATTTGGAGTGTTTGGTTTCACAGAGAGTCTCCGCAGCGCGGGCCTGGTTTCCATGGCAACGTGACAGGGCCAGCCGGGAAGCGCCGGCCTTGGCTGTGATCAATGTTGCTCACGACGACACACACACACACACACGCGCGCGCGCGCGCACACACACACACACACGCACGCACACAATAGCATACACACATACACACACACACACACAGTCACGCGCACATTAAACAATGAATAATAAAACACACACACAAAGAGCTTTTAAACATACAGTACTTCTGCCTACTTTATTGTGATGGACTAAGGACTCCCCATCCACAGCTAGTCACCATCTAATGCACACAGGAAACAAGAGGTTACATATTCATATTAAACACCGCCCCAAGTAGTGTACGCATATTAAACACGTCGGTCGTACACAAAACGATTATAGTCGTTATCGTGCATCAAAGGTTTCCTGTAGCTGCCGACGTCCATCTGTCGGTTCCAAGCTCTTTGCTTGGAGCCCCAGGGCTCCGCTGAAAATACCACGATGCCTCGCCGTCAGCCGCACACCAACTCACAGATATGTGCACAGGGCGCGTCGTCAAACGTTTATCCTTAACGTCAATGTACAAATAACGATGGCATTGTGTATCCACGTCAATAAAGACAACATGGGTACATTGAACATGAGTTAATCATAAGTAATAAGCATGACCTAACAGTTAATTAACAGTTAACTCATGGTCTAGTGATTATTATTTACTAATGGTGTTCACGTTAACTAAGATTTTCATTTATACAGTAGCTTGATCGATCTGCCTTTATTCCACTTGCGTCTATAGGCCATTGGTTATCCTAGAAGGAGGTATCTGTTCTAGAAGACTATTGGTTGTACGAGAAGGAGGTATTTGTTCTGGAAGACTATTGGTTGTACTAGAAGGAGGTATTTGTTATAGAAGACTATTGGCTGTCCTAGAAGGAGGTATTTGTTCGAGTAGACTATTGGTTATCCTAGAAGGAGGTATTTGCTCTAGAAGACTATTGGCTGTCATAGAAGGAGGTATTTGTTCTAGAAGACTATTGGTTATCCCAGAAGGAGGTATTTGTTCTGGAAGACTATTGGTTGTCACCGCACCTCTCCTTGTTACTGCTATTATCTGCCAGTATGCTGACACTGCAGACACTGTGGAGTCTATTTCAGCCAGGTTTCTGTCTATATTTAGAACCTGATTTAATATTTCATCTGTTATTCCTCTTGTCTGTGGTCTGTTAGATTTGGATGAGATTGGGTATATGTTGGAGTTTATGCTCTGTGATTTTCATATTTTGTACATTTTTTCGTGACTAACAATGGCTATTAGCGCACATTGGTAGTGCATGTAGGTAGGTAGGTAGGTGGACTCCAAGTTGTATTCACAGGGGACAACAGCATCCTTGATCCTCTGAGATGCATGCGCGCGCACGCACACACACACACACACACACACACACACACACACAACCACACAATAACAGTCAGCGTGGTGTTGGGGTTCGTGTTGATCGGGGGCTATAAATATCTCGCCCCAGTAGGTTGTCGTGGCAACCAACAAACTGATGCCAATTGTGGGGATGCTGAGCTCCTTGAAGAATCGGGAGAGGAGAAAAAAAACTCCAGCGTGCGAAGACGAGAGGAGAGGAGGGGAGGGGAGGAGGAGAGAGCGGGAGAGGAAGATTAGCTAGAGATCAAAGAGGAGGAAATCAGGTTGCACTGTGGTTTCTTTACTCATCGCTGATTCACCAGAGACACCTTCTCCAGCAGAACATTGACTTTACATCTAACATTTATTATATTACCCATATCGTGCATATAGATATGTGCATGTTTTGCTTCGGACACACCAAGGAGACAGGGACAAGAAGATACTGAGGCCATGTCCACACTAAGGGCCAAAACAGCATCTTCATCCATCAAAAACCTGGGATTGTGGCATTTAGTGGTCAAGGAGACGTTTTAAAGGTTGCACGTAAGTCAGGAAAGAACAAAGAGTTAAGAAGAAAACATTACAAGGAAAATGAAATTTGAAATACATGAAACGATATCAATCTTGATGATGGATGGACCAGCCTATCAGTAGGTACCAGTGGTGGACACGCCCACTTGATGTCACTATAGGGCAGACGCAGATTTGAAATGTCTTGTAACAATAAAGCAATAAACCACAGCCTCTGTAGAGATCCTATTAACTAGGATCTGTACAGCAGTATAAAGCCGGTCTCTGTCAGGTCTGGGTACTCCATTCCTACATCACTGGGTTGATGTGCTTCACTGAGGGGTTCAACCAATGGCTGTTTCTCTGTTAGTCAATTAACGTGACCTTCATGAGAGGAGGGAAATTAATGAGCCAACAGCCATAACAGAAAAACACTGAAGCATGCGTGTTTGTGTAGACAGACTATCAGCATACGTACCGACACATGCATCATTTATACAGTGAAAAACACACAGAAAACACACACATAAACACACACACACACAGAAAACACACACATAAACACACACACACACAGAAAACACACATAGTAAAATAGAAGGGAAATGTTGATTCTGTGTAAAAATGTGTTACACCACATTAAACACTACAATTTCTACATTTCTAATAAAAATTCTTTCTAAAAGCTCTCTATCTATGTGACTGTATGTGAGCTCTCTCGATTACATCCAACTATCTGTATGACAGTATGAGCTCGCTCTACTATTCCTTACTATTACTATCAGACTGAATCTGAGCTCTATTATTCTTTACCATCAGACTGCATGTGAGCTCTCTCTAGTATTCCTTACCATCAGACTGAATGTGAGCTCTCTATTATGCTTCACCCTTAGACTGAGTTTGAGCTCTCTATTATTCCTTACCATCAGACTGAATGTGAGCACTCTATTATGCTTTACCATCAGACTGAATTTGAGCTCTCTATTATTCCTTACCATCAGACTGAATGTAACCTCTCTCTATTATTACGTACCATCAGACTGAATGTGGGCTCTCTATATTATTCTTTACCCTCAGACTGAATGTGATCTCTCTCTATTATTCCTTACCATCAAACTGGATGTGAGCTCTATTATTCATTACCACCAGATTGAATATGAGCTCTCTCTATTATTCTTTTCCATCAGACTGAGTGTGATCTCTCTCTATTATTCTTTTCCATCAAACTGGATGTGGGCTCTATTATTCATTCCCACCAGATTGAATATGAGCTCTCTCTATTATTCCTCACCATCACATCAAATATGAGCTCTCTCTATCTGAGTGTGAGCTCTCTCTATTATTCCTTAACATCAGTCTGACTTCAACGTGATCCTCCACCTCCAGCCACCCCTGGGTGCACAGTCGACCACGCAGGACAGATGTTGTGCTCCGACC